>VDFB02334329.1:0-121709 GCA_007258455.2 Sequoia sempervirens
ATATGATAACAAAAATAAAAGTACAATAATTGAAATTTTTTGTTGAATCATGATAACCCATGATTCAGAAGAGCATCATCCTTGTGATTTGATTTTATGTCTAATTTTCTGATGTTTTTGGGGTTTTTTCATTTTTTCCAATTTTTATGTGATTTCTGATATTTTGACCAAGAACCTAACCTAAAGACCTATCCTAGGGGCCTTAGGGGTTGATCAAAGATTAGCCTTGCCTACATTATACATGCAGAGACCACGTAGTTTGACTAACTCAACCAATTTACAAGACCAAGATATGAACAAACGAGAGATGACAACTAATTACAATGGACAACTAAAGGACTTGACCTAGGGTGTCTTGGGGGCTGATCAAAGATTAGCTTTGTCTACGTTTAAGCTTAGAGACAATGTAGTTTGACAAGATGACTCTTTTTTTTGACTTTTTGAGTGACTTTTTGACCTATTTTTGGATTTTGATATGATATGGATGTTTGATGTGTTTCTGATGGTGATCGATGTTCAATGTTGGGTTGCATTATGATCATTTTTTTTGTTTCATTTGTATTCATGTTGTTTTTCTATTGGTTCAAGCTCAAGGTTTGTTGCCCCTAGTGACTTTAGAATTTTTCCCCCAGTCCATGGTGAGACATGACTACGATGCCAAGATATGTACATGGTGCTTTCAAAGGATAGGCAGATGAGTGGGGAAAGTGAATGGAAAAAGAGATTGGTTGACGTGGTCAAATAGGTGGAAAATCTGGCCTATCACAAATAGCACCTATTGCTAGGTTTTCACTACTTGTTTTTATTGCACTCTTTTAGATTTTTTTGATCTTTTTGATTTTCACTTTTTTTGTATTTTTCTCTTTTTTATTTTTATTTTTTTGTATTTTCTCTGATATTTAAGATGGAATGAAATAATATGACTGATTTAAAGAACAAGATACCCCAAAATAGATGTAATTCAATTATGGATAAATGATAGATCAAAATGAAAGATTCACTGCAAAACATGTCACACAAGCAACATATCTCTTGTCGAAAGATGATAATGGTTGATTGATTAAGATGCTAGAAATTATTGATTCCATAAGGCATGATGATGATAAGATTTATGATTGTTGATGATTTATTGACAAAAGATATGAGGATTGGATAATTATTTATAGCTAGGCTCAAATATGATTTACATGATAAGATTCAAGGTTGCAAAGGGAAATGATGACATGGATTATGATAAGCTAAGAGATATGGAATGGAAGAAAGCGAGGATAAGGATAATGAATGGGATGATCAAGGTCAACTATATAAGATACAGATACAAGGCCCAAGTATTTTCCCCTATTCCTCATTAAGACCAAGGACAAGAAGAAGGATGTATTTAGTAAGAATGATGGAATATGGATAAGACGAAAGATATGGACAAAGTGAATAGGATAAGATATATGATGTTCAAGAAGATCCTTAACCTTGTTGAGATCAAAGGTGGGAAATGTGGAGGATAATAAATGCATGATAGGAATATGGAAGGACTTAAGCATCAAGTTTCACAACCAAATATCCCTTTAATAAACCATGGCAATGGGGATTAGACTCATAAATGTTGGCCTATCAAAGGTATGATGGAAGAACCAAGGACTTACCCAAAGGTTTGGATTAAAGGAGATGAATGTTGGGTAATGTATAGGAGGTGGGAAGGCTTGATAATGGATATATGGAAGGGATGGAATGATCAACATTGGCACACACCTTGAAGGGTGGTGGAGTGATGACGGTAAAATGGATTTGGAAGGTGAGATGTTTTTAAATGGAAAATTGGAGGAAGCTTTTGGATTAGAAAATTTGGATTCCAATTTAGATTTTATTGCTTCTATGAGACTTTTTGGAATCCACATGACTTCTGACTTTGATTTTTTCTTTGTGGGCCTTTGTGGCCTTTGAGATTTTTCTTTTTGATTTATGGGCCTTTATGGCCTTGTAAATTTTTCTTTTTGCTTTAATGGGCCTTTGTGGCCTTTTGAAAATTCCTTTTGATTTATGGACCTTTTTGGTTTTGGAAAATTTCCTTTTTTCTTTGATGGGCCTTTGTGGCCTTTTGAAATTTTCTTTTGATTTTGGATCAAATTTTCTTTTATTTTTGCATGCCTCTTTAAGGAGACATGTTGATGCTTTGACACATGTGGATTTTGATATGGAAGCTTTAGACATCTGGCACCCAAATTGCTTCCAAGAGCAATGGGAGGGGTGGATTGAGATGACTGGTATGGAGATATTATGGATGTGTGAGTGTAGGTAGAATTTTGAAAGGGAATCAATGATGTGTGCATTTTTTGTTCTTGAGGGATAGTATATGGACCTAGGATAGATGGAAGGTTTGATGAACTAGGATGAGGACCTAAGATAGATGGAAGGTTTGGTGGATTAGGATGAGGACCTAAGATAGATGGTAGGTTTGATGAACTAGGACACTTAGGTATATAACCAATGCCATGGTAATATGGGTTTTCTTGAGAAAAAAGGGGTTCTAGGATACCTTGTTCATGAAGGCCTAATCCTTTTCCTTTGTAGTTCATATTTTGACACATTCATTTACCAATGGGATATGTGTTGTTTTTAAAAGAAGATGCAAGTCCATTTTGGGGAGGATATGATATGGATGAAAGGATAGGTGTTGGAAGTAAACTAGAGTGGATAAAGGTGGAGGATCCCAATTTGTAGGTGTGGGGTCCATGGATGGCTAGTATAGGTGTGATAGGATCTTGACATGGGGATGATGGGGTGATTTGATCTTGACTTGGAAAAGGATTAGAAGGTGTAGGAGATGGAGTATAATTCTCTTTATTAGGTGTCGAGTCATCATGAAGTGGTATGGAAGGAATATCTTGATCTTGATGAGGAAAGGAATCATGAGATTTTGTGGAAATCATATCTTGATCATCAGATGGTAGGACATCATTAGATAGGATGGAATAATTATCATGCTTTTGGGATGCAATGGAATCTTGAGATGGAATAGATTTATTAGATGTGGTGGAAGGAGGACTTGGAAGAATACTTTTCTCTTGAGATGGAAAGGAATCATTGTGGATGAAAAGTGAAAGGAGGGGATCATCATAGAATTCTTGAGAGATGGGATCTTGGTCAAAGATTGGAAGAACTTGTGGAATGTTGATATAATCAGATGAAGTGGAAAGAATGCTTTGATCTTGATGTGTTAGGAAGTCTATGCTAGCATGGTTTGGACTAAGAGATTGACATGAATAATTGGATGTAGAAGATATGATAGAAGAAGATGGTTGGATGAAATCGTTAACTTGGGTGAAAGTATCTTGAGATTTATTTTGACTTATGGGAGATGAAGATAAATGCATGACATGGTAAGATTGTTCAATATCATTTTTCTTTGAAGACTTTGATTTGGGTTTATTGATTTTTTTCAAAAAATCAAAGAAATTGAACTTGTATGATGTAGTTGTTAGTGGAGAAGGTGTCAAGTCTGTATTATTGTCATATGGATAAGAATAGATGTCTAACAACAAATATTTTTCTGTGGTTGTTTCTGTTTGCATATCCCATATTTGTTGTTGAAGGATTTTCATTTGGTGAGTTAAAGCAACTACTTGTTCAGGATCATTTTTGGGCTTTTTGCGTCCAGCCTTCAATTGATTCACGTCAAATTATTCTGGTAATTTGGCACCTTGTTTGGCTAGCATAAGGAGGTATTTTTCCCCATTTCTTTTGAAAATATTTTCTAAACACTTGTTAAAATTGGGGTCTTGTTCAACATGTTGGATATCTTCTTCGATTATTTCTTCCTTGTTAGTGTTGTTGAGTCCATGAAAATGATTCTCTTTAGCCTCTGCCATGGTGTCTTCTGTTTCACTTTTTTGAGTTTTGATGTTTTGAGTCTCAATGGTTGGAGTTTCAATGTTTGGCTCTTCAATTTTTGATTTTCAAGTCCTTTTTCCTTGATCTTTTCTTTTGACAACTTTGTTTGGATGGGCATACAAGTGTTATAGTTTTGACTAAACTTTGATCTAAGTTTTGTAAAAGTACCAAGGATTACAACTAAGTTAAATAGAATGATAAATTCTAATCAGACTAGGTTGGATTTGACTATATAGCTTCATTTTGTGATGATAGGATGATAAATCCCGATGATGAAAGTAGGCCTAATAATCAAAGGTGTGATAAATTTGATGATGTTGGTACTTTGTAATGTTAGATCTTGGTTTAGGTTGGAAAATTCCATTGTAGAGGCTAGTTTTAACAAGTTTGAATTCTAAGGTATCTAAGGAATGATCTTGGACTTTGGGAAAGTTTCTAAATTTTAGTTCAAACTGTGAAATCGGTGGTAAAGGTTCTTCCTAAATGAGGTACTCAAATCTTTGGAAAAGTTGTGGATTTTGAAAATAGTAAAAGATGTATAATTCAGGATTGTTCTTGCAAGCTCTTTTGTAGAAATTAAAGGTCAACCTCTCTCTAAATTCGTAAAGTGTTGATAGACATTTTTGATGTTCTTTTGGACTAAGAGGTTTGAACTTTGGTTTCTAAATTTTGATCTTTCAACAAATCATTTGGTAACACACATGTTTAGACTCTGTTTTACCTAAGGATTGGTTGAATACTTTTGAGGATTCCCAAGATGAGATTGATTGTTGGATAAGAAATGAACCTAGGTCACTTTTTTGTGTTATGCAAAAGGTACCAAAAAAGAGACAAAAGATGCCATTTGGGACTCGAAAGGCACCAAAATAGAGAAAAAGGGCACCTAAAAAGGTTCAAACGTGGTTTTTTGAAATTTTATTTAAAAATGTGCTTGGTTTTTCTAATTTTTCAATGGGAGACTTGGTTGTTTCACTAAATACAATTTTGAATCAGGTTTTTCACTTTTGATATCATACATTTTGTTTGTTTGAAAACACTTGGATAAAGACATATCAAGAAAATGTACACTCCTAAGGTTGTGAAAGACTGTATTCTTTTGGATTCCACATGGGTTTTACCCCAACCACACTTTTTCTTAGTGGATGACTAGATGCTTGACTCCACTGGCTCCCCTCCATGACACTAGCTTCTTGGGGCAGCCAAGCACCAATACCCATGAATCTCCCATGGCATATTTTTCATCTCTACTAAGAATTGCGAGAATGTGGATGCCTTCGCAATGACCATTGCTACACCAAAGAATAGATAAAGGTTTTGACCAAACTACAACAAGGGTTTTAGTAAGGACTTTCTGTTCGTGGGAGTTGATCCATGTGGTTCTCGTTGGAACCAACCTCGTGATATTGGCCTTTTTTCTAGTATCCACACTTATATAGTTGTTGGAAATGCGCTTGGCTTTAGCGTGTTACTAGTTGGGTCATTCCCTTGGGTGAGTACTTTTTCCCACAAGGCATGCCCTCTAAGATAAACAAAAGCAAGCAAGTATACCCATAGTTCAAGCAATCTTTATTCCACATGAATAAAGAGAGAACAAATGTGATATACTCAACTCACACTCACACACAAAGTGAATGGGTCTAGCTTTTTGGTCACCTAGTTAAGGGGAGAGCATATGCCTACCATCCGTCACACACAAAATACATGGTGTTCATCATCCTTTTAATTAATCTATGTTCCTAACTTAACCAAAAGGAAACATGGTGTTTGTTAACCTTTTAATTAAGCTATGTTCCTATCTTAACCAAAAGGAAACCAAGTAAATCAATTCTAGCCCCTACAATGTGTTAGTAGTTTGATAAAAATGTCTTTGACAAGCATTTTTGGGAAACTAAAATGATGCAAAAGGTGCCAAAAGGCTCCAAAAGGCTCACATTCATACCTATGAACATAAATTTTAAGCATGTTAGTAATAAATGGGGCAATGCCCCATGGTGTGCACCATTTTGTGTGTTTGTGAAATGTGAAAAGTTAGTATCAACACAAACCTTAATGAAACGATTTATCTTGAAAGATTCAAATCAAAGTAAACTATTCTAAGTTGCAATAAAGATAAATCTTCCAAGAATGTCTCATTGTCCTCTATTCTTAAATGATTCTTTTTAACCTTTTTGGCCCTCAAATTTCTATGTATACAAAGGCTATTAGAATAGCACTTAATAAATAAGATTAGTATTCAACATCCAAGCCAACTATATGCCTACATGAAACTATTTGCAAATAATAATGATGAATGCCATGATGGATGGAGGATAATGTTGATGATAAATGAACAAGTGGAGGTGGATGCTATGGTATTGAACTATGATGATCTATATATGATTCTACATATGCTCAAATACAAACTAACAATGACCAAGATGATACTCCATATGCTTAAATGCAAACTTAAAATGAACTAATCTAAAATGCAACTATAATGCAAGATGGATGACAAAATGCAACTATGATGCAATATGTTAATCCAAGATCTAAATATGATGCAAAAAATGATATAAAACTAGCTATAAGACTCCAAGAATGCCTCAAGCTCCAATGATAAACCTACATGATAACTTTACTTCAAATTTGGATGAAAAATACAAGGCCTAAGGGTTGTATTTATAGCCTTTTCCAAGCATATAGTGAGGTGGAAATAATCAAGGGTCTAGATTTGAATAAGAAAAATATATGGTGAAGATGAAGAGAATCAGGATGGTGTCCCCTTGACCAAAGACAACATGCCATGTATGTGGAAGAATCTCTTGACCAATGGGAAACATGCCATTTGGATGGAAGATTCAAGTGTGGGGAGAGAAGACCATGTGCTTCCAAAATTGGTGGAAGTGTGGGAAGAAAATCCCATGCCATGTGTGTGGAAGAATCTCTTGACCAATGGGAAACATGCCATTTGGATGGAAGATTCAAGTGTGGGAGGAATAAATCATGTGCTCCAATAATGGTGGAAGTGTGGGAAGAAAAGACCATGTGCTTTTTGAAATTGGTGGAGGATAATTCTAATTAAAAATTAGAGTTATTTATTTTCATGTGACCTTGATGATGTGGCACACAAAATCTATAGAAATGTGCTCTAATTCCTAATTGGATTTAATGAAGTTTAACTAAATAAAAATAGCAATATCATAATTTGACACGCTATGGTTGAATCTTGATAGCAATATCATAATTTGGCACGCTATGGAAAAATACCTCCTACTTATCAATTGATGAGCTAAAGGGGCTCTATAATGAATGGTTCATAAGGCACAACACTTGCTGAAGGTTTTGCAAATGGGGTAACAACTCAAGCGGGCTTAACCTTGGAGAAAACTCCCCGTTAAGCTGAGTCGAGCAAAGCACTGATGGGTGACCTCCTGACTCGACCGCTTCACCTCCGCGGGAGCATCACCTAGATGCAATGAGTGTTGAGTGGACTATCCGACATCATGAGATGGGTTCGTGAACCACTACTCATGAAACATGGGTCAATGAGTTTGACTAAACTACATGGTTGAATCTTGATAGCAATATCATAATATGACACGCCATGGAAAAATAATTTCCTACTTATCAACGGATGAGCTTAAATTTATAATGAATGGTCTATAAGGCACAACACTTGCCGGGTTTTTCAATGGTAACAACTCAAGCAGTCTTATCCTTGGAAAAAACTCCGTGGTTAAGCGCGCTTGAGCTGGAGCAGTACTTGGATGGGTGACCTCCCGGGACGGACCAATGCTTCACCTCTGTGAGCATCACCTAGATGCAATGAGTGCTAAGTGGACCATTCGTCATCATGAGAGATGGGTTCTTGTGAACCACTACTCATGAAACATGGGTCAATGAGTTTGACTCGAAACTACACGGTTGAATCTTACAGAAATACCAATTTGACACGCTATGGAAAATACCTCCTACTTATCAATTGATGAGATAAAGGGGCTCTATTATGAATGGTTCATAAGGCACAACACTTGCTGAAGGTTTTGCAAATGGGGTAACAACTCAAGCGGGCTTAACCTTGGAGAAAACTCCCTAGTTAAGCTTTGAGCCGAGCAAGATTCCGGATGGGTGACCTCCCAGGACGGACCAGTGCTTCACCTCTGTGAGCATCACCTAGATGCAATGAGTGTTGAGTGGACCATTCGATATCATGAGAGATGGGTTCCGGTGAACCACTACTCATGAAACATGGGTCAATGAGTTTGACTCGAAACTAGATGGTTGAATCTTGATAGCAATATCATAATTTGACACGCCATGGAAAAATTTACCCTACTTCTATCAATTGATGAGCTAAAGGCTCTATAATGAATGGTCTATAAGGCACAACACTTGCTGAAGGTTTTGCAATGGGGTAACAATTGCTGGCTTAACCTTGAGAAAACTCCCCGGTTAAGCTGCATTGAGTCGAGCAAAGACCGATGGGTGACCTCCTGACGCAACCGCTGTTTCACTGCGGAGCATCACCTAGATGCAGCCGAGTGTTGAGGGATCCATTCGACATCATGAGAGATGGGTTCCTGAACCACTACCATGCAAAACATGCTGGGTCACCGAGTTTGACTAAACTGTTACGGTTGAATTAACCTTGATAGCAATATCATAATTTGACACGCTTATGGAAAAATAATTCACTTATCAATTGATGAGATAAAGTGGCTCTATAATGAATGTTTCATAAGGCACAACACTTGCCGGGTTTTGCAGTAAATGGGTATCAACCCGCCGGGCTTAACCTTGAGAAAACTCCGGTTAAGCTGCCATTGAGCCGAGCAAGACGGGATGGGTGACCTCCCGGGACGGACCAGTGCTTCACCTCTGTGAGCATCACCTAGATGCAATGAGTGTTGAGTGGACCATTCGATATCATGAGAGATGGGTTCCGGTGAACCACTACTCATGAAACATGGGTCAATGAGTTTGACTTGAAACTACATGGTTGAATCTTGATAGCAATATCATAATTTGACATGCTATGGAAAAATACCTCCTACTTATCAATTGATGAGCTAAAGGGGCTCTATAATGAATGGTTCATAAGGCACAACTCTTGCTGAAGGTTTTGCAAATGGGGTAACAACTCAAGCGGGCTTAACCTTGGAGAAAACTCCCTGGTTAAGCGCGCTTGAGCTGGAGCAGTACCGGGATGGGTGACCTCCCGGGACGGACCAGTGCTTCACCTCCTCTCGCGGAGCATCACCTAGATGCAATGAGTGTTGAGTGACTCATTCGATATCATGAGAGATGGGTTCCGTGAACCACTACCATGAAACATGGGTCAATGAGTTTGACTGAAACTACATGGTTGAATCTTGATAGCAATATCATAATTTGACACGCTTATGGAAAAAATAATTCTCCTACTTATCAATTGATGAGCTAGCAATTTATAATGAATGGTCTATAAGGCACAACACTTACCGGTTTTGCATCGGTATCATCCGCTGGCTTAACCTTGGGAGAAACTCCCCATTAAGCCGCCACTTTGATCGAGCAAGATCGATGGGTGACCTCCGGATCTTAATTCGCTTCACCTCTGTGAGCATCACCCAGATGCAATGAGGGCTAAGTGGACC
Source organism: Sequoia sempervirens (assembly GCA_007258455.2). Classification (NCBI taxonomy): domain Eukaryota; kingdom Viridiplantae; phylum Streptophyta; class Pinopsida; order Cupressales; family Cupressaceae; genus Sequoia; species Sequoia sempervirens. The sequence continues at coordinate 9,501 of VDFB02334329.1, forward strand.
ATTCATTATCATGAGATGGGGTCTTGTGAACCACTACTCATGAAACATGGGTCAATGAGTTTGACTCGAAACTACACGGTTGAATCCTGATAGCAATATCATAATTTGACACGCTGTGGAAAAATACCTCCTACTTATCAATCGATGAGCTAAAGGGGATCTATTATGAATGGTTCATAAGGCACAACACTTGCTGAAGGTTTTGCAATGGTAACAACTTGCTGGCTTAACCTTGAGAAAACTCCTCGTTAAGTGCTTGAGTCGAGTAGTACCGTGGGATGGGTGACCTCCCGGGACGGACCAGTGCTTCACCTCTGTGAGCATCACCTAGATGCAATGAGTGTTGAGTGGACCATTCGATATCATGAGAGATGGGTTCCGGTGAACCACTACTCATGAAACATGGGTCAATGAATTTGACTCGAAACTACATGGTTGAATCTTGATAGCAATATCATAATTTGACACGCTATGAAAAAATACCTCCTACTTATCAATAAATAAAACAAGTTTAGGGAACCTTGTTTATTTAATTAATTTAGAAGAAAGTGTTTTAGATTTTGGAGAATTAGAGAAGGGTGAACAATATAAATAAATTGAGTATTTATTTATATGTAGTTGAAATATTAATCAAATAGCTACTATTTAATTAAATAAAGGCGATGACCATTTTTTAGGTGTATACAATGCTAACCTAATATTTTCCCTCAGTTACACAAGATAAAAAGACTGTAGTGATATAAGGATTCACAGTCACAACATAGCAATGATCGGTCAATGATGTTGATGAAAAGAAATGCTAAGTGTTGGTACATACTCTTAGGTAAGAAATAAGTAGCGACAATGCAGAGAATTAGGTATCATGTGAAATCGAATTTAGTTGACATCTAAGAAAGAAAATGATAGTTTCCAATATCTAGCAATGAAAAATCACTCATAATTGACAACAAAACAAGAAATTAGCTTTGTTCATAGCTTTTCTTGGCTCATTCCCTACCTTTTCTAGTGAGTTGATGCCTTTGCTTGTTGTTTCCCCAATTTTCTTGATGCCACCCACAATTCTTAGTCACTTTCTTCCTTGTATTCTTTTTTTGTTGTTACAAAATTAGAAATTTTATGTTCCCCTTACTTGTTTACAGTATCATGGGTCATTTCACTCATAAATTTCATTAATTCAAGTGGTCCCACTAGTGAAAATTTGAATATTTCCTTAAATTGGGTATATGCCACGACCTCTTAATATTTTCTCTTGATTTGTTATTTAAATTCCATCAGTTCGATAGTGATAATTTATACTTTTGTAAATCCTACAAAAACAACATTAGGACTTGTCAAATAGTCAAATCAGGTACCCGTTAGCATTAGAAATTGAAAACTAACATTTAAATTTTGGATAGAAGCTTGACATAGCAAAAGAAAAAGAAAAATAGTCAAAAGTGGCCTTTGTTAAAAAGCAAAAGTTCCAAAAAAGTAGAAAGCACCTCTATTTTGAAAGAAGAAGTAGAGAAAATATTCAAAAGCACATTTGCCAAAAAGTAGAAGCACAAGGAAATGCCAGAAGCTCTAGAAAATAGGTCAAGTGAGTTGAAACCATGAAGTCAAGTGCAAAAATTTTCTAGAGCCTATGCGTGAAGATTTCTCCAAAGTGCTTCTAGAACCCGTGACTTCAAATCTATTTCATAAAATCATTAGTGCTAAGGACCATGGTCCCACAAGGCATGCCAAAATGTGTAAGAGGAAAATTAGGAAGATGCAAATGGATCATATTGATGATTAGAAACTAATCTAAAAAACAATTGATAATTGATTTATGCTCATTACTCACAAAATGTAACTATATAAAATCAAGAACTCAAGAACAAAATTAACAGAAAAGCAATAACAATGAATCCAAAATGAAATAGACCATATTGTGTTGGAGTGTATCTGTATTGACATATATTAGATTATTCAATTCAATACGAAGCCTCCATTATGTGTGTGAAATCTTGAAGAAGGTGCATGTGTTGATCAAATATGTAGGTTGAAGATGTAAAAAGCTCAATTAAGATCTTTGCATTACTTCATTATGTGAATGATGTTGATTCTATGATCCATTTTTTAGAAGGAAGAGGTTTGTTATATATAGAATTTATGATTTCAAATGAACGCTTGAGATCACTTAGTAGAATATCTTGATCAATGGTCCAAAGATGTTGAGAGGATTTGGATGGGCATAATTTGTGCAAATTTATTACATAATTAGTGTGATTGATGAAATAGATTGAGTAGTTAGGAAATAGATTGATTAGTCAAGAATTAGATTGACTTGTCAGGAAATTGATTAAGTAATCAATGGTTTGTAATTGTACCATAGAAAAAAGGAAACTTGCTTGATTTGGGGAATAATTGATGGTAAATTGGACTTAATAAGGCCTTGATTGTAATACCCATCATGTTGCTGCTTGTTCTAGACATTCTCTATGGTTTTGTTTGGCACATTATGGTTTTGATGATACTGTTGATATTATGTTGTGGTAGCTTAGATTGTTACTGATTATATTACTCTTATGATGCCATGGATATTATAATGACATTTTTATTTACGATTGTTTTGATGGAGTTAATTGGAATGCAGTAGGCTAGAGAATAGTAATTGATGATATTGATGCGAATTAATGTAATTCTTTAATGCAATAGATGATGATATGATTTGGTGAGGGGACAGGTAGCATCACTCGTTCGCGAGCGACCTGCTACACTATAAATCTTTCTCATGATCCTTTGTAATTGATTATATGCATGTATGTTGTGTATCACCTTGTTGGATGCAGGCTTTGCAAGAATAAGACTTGATTCCACCTATTTTGATAGGTCTGTGCAAGCATTGTACCAACCCAATGGCAGGAAGTTGAATAAAGGTGACATGGAAGTAATTCGTTCCAAGGTGTCAACTGTCTTGTACCTTCTTGGTTTGTGCATCTTGGTCATAACCATTTTGTTGTTACATTGGTCTTTGTATGTTATTGTGATTTTATGACTTATCTAATGTGGTGTATGGTTTTATGTTGTGATTTAAATAATTAAACAATTAATAAAATAAAACATAAAATAATAAATAAATAAATAGATAAATGTTAGTAGTAGTTGTGAAAATATTAAATTTATTTTGAGAAAATCTTGCAAATGGTTGATTTTAATTATTTTAATGTGCATGTAATTATTTAATAAAGTGTTTGTGGAGATGATAAATAAATAAACAAATAAAAGTTCAATTTTGTGGATTTGAATATATTTAATTTTTAATCAAATGCATGATAAAAGAAAATGAAATGCAAATGCATGAAAAAGGCAACAAAAAAATGAATCTTTGGGGGTAACAATTATTTTTATTTTTATTTCTTGAGGCGTGACTTCTGGTATTCACGGGAAGAGGAAATTGAAAAGTTTTTCTGGGTGTTGATTTTATTGAGGGGTTTTCTTTGTTGGGGGATGGATTCCATTGTGGATGATTCTGGAGAAATTTTGCATTCACCCATTTTCTATCATTGCATTCTTTTTCTATTTTCTGGAGAAATTATTGAAGAAGAAGGTTTAGTCTGAGGGAGGATTTGGATCTATTGTTGGAAACAATCGGTAGCAAAGGATTAGCTCTGCAAAAAGCACAAAGCTTCCACAGATCCTCTACAGGCACATGACACCAGGTTCTTTCTCATTTTTAATTATTTACTTTCTGTAGCATCAAATGAAATAAAAATTGTTTCTCTGTGTATGAAATTTCCTCCTAGGGTTTGAAATCAAATGTGTGTGGAAAGAAAATCTTCACGATTTTTAGAAATGCATTGGACTATTGTTTAATCAAAGGAAATTTAACTGGGGATCGGGATTGTTGTTTGTTAAAATGGAATTTTTGTTGGGTTCTGGACTGTTGCTTATTAAAATGAAATTCTGGTTGAATTCTGGAAATGAACAGTATTATTGTAGTTTCGTTCAAAAAAACTAAAAAATATATATATATAGAGTAATTCCCTTACTGTGAATTTGGGGTTGTGTATATTCTCGTTTATATATATATATATATTTTACAAATAAATTTTATGTATAAATGTATATACATACAGTAACTGGTACAATTGATTATCATTCTCTATTTACGAAATATTTTAAATACAGTATATATATATATCTATAGATATATATATTAGATATATATATATACACATATATATGTAAATATTGAATGAAAATTTAATTCTAAAATTTTGAATTTCGCCATACCTCCGTCGGCTTTATTGATGTTATTTCTGGTATTATAAAATCCTGACTGAGTGATGGTTCGGCCTCAGCCGTACCCACCACCCAGCCGACCATTGTACTATGCGGCAGACTGTGGACTACCCACAACAGTCCTTCGGACTACTATGATAGTCCGTAGACTGTCCACGACAGTCCTTCGGACTGTTGTGACAGTTCGTAGACTGTCTGCGGCTGGTAATATTCCGTGCCTTTGGATGGTCCACTTTCCATTCGAAAGGAGTTTCGAATATGTGTTTTATTTAAAACGAAAATTCTTTTTTAAATTATAACGTAGGTATGCATTTATAAATATATATATATATATATTTATTTATTAATTCATTTAATTATGTTTTGTAAGTCACAATTTCACTGTTAAATTAATTTAATTAATTATGTCTGTAACCAGATTTGCTTCTTTTTCTAGTATGAATAAAACAAGATTTTATTATAGTGAAAATATGAAAATAGAAAGAAATTTTTTATTAATTTGTTAAATTATGAATTTTGATAGGATAATATAGTAAAAAGGAAATTTATGAATATATGTCAGCATTGATTATTTAATTCTTGTTTTTAGTGTGTGTATTGTGGAAATGGAATTTATTATGGAATTAAATAAGTTATTTTTTTATGAAGTTGAGTCTTGTAGACTTGTTGGGTTTGGGACATTGTTAGTTCATTGGTGAGGGAACCCTATTAATGTTATGAAAGTATTCTGAAACTGCAGTCTTCCAGGGGATTTTGATTTTGTTGAATTATGCTTTTTCTTTATGAGTATTTGATGTCATGATTTGAGAATGGGGTGCATAGACTTGTGAGATTTTGATAATGTACTCATTTAGCGAGATGGGCTATGCCTCACGTGTTATTGTTGTTGTATTTCAATGTGCATGTTTGTGATGGTTCACCCCTATTTCTTTTTGGTTTTGGTTGGGTCTCTAGGGAGAGTGGCTCCTCATGGGGGTCGGCACCCCGCTTAAGGGGAAGGGCACAGGATAACCCACAAGTGAGTTAGTAATCAAGTGAAAACCTAATAATTAACTTAGGAGAGTTGGGTAGTAATATCATTATAAGATTTTAAAAAATGGATGCCTCATCTTCATTAGTGCTTCTGCAGACTAATGGAAGGCTGAGAATGTCGTGGTCGGTAAGGTCATGACCTCGTCTTCATGAGAGGTGTACGGCTCCGCATTAGTCACCCTATGGACTGGTGCCTCCAGTTGGGAGGAAGGGCACAGGATAGCCATAGATGGGACCAGTGCCCCCAGTTGGGGGGAAGAGCACATGATAGCCCATGTAGGACTATGCGATGACACTCTCCCCTAGTTTCCCATGTGTTTTACTTTATTGTGTTCCTCTAGAAGTATGTTATGGGAGTTGGTTTAGATTGTTGATAAATGAAATTATTTTGATTTATGGAATATTGTCTTGATACATCTTTGGTGTACTTTGTGGTCTTGTATGATCTCATTGATATTTGACTTATGACCTTGTACTCTTATGGTATTGTTATATGATGTTATTGTTTGTTTCATTGTAATTTGGAGTAGTGTGTTATGGCTCTATGTTGGTACTTCTTGTATGTTTGTACTTCAGTTCTTGTCAGTTGACAGTCTTGGTCAGAGTTACTTCTTTGTCACCTCTTAGCACGGGGGTGGTCGGGTGGAACGTGCTCTGCACATCGTTGGGTTCCCCATTAGTGTTCGTTGGCTTAGTCTCATCTTGTTGAAGATTTGTACCAGTTGATCTCTATGTATTTTGATAATCTTGTATATTGTATTCATCCCACATGATTGGGAACCATGATGTAAACTATATGGATATGATGTATAATTTGAAAGATGTTGTAATGTAGTTATCAACTTTGTATCTTTATTTGGCTATGTGATTCCTCATGGCATTACTTTATGATGGAATCTATGAATTCATGTTATGTTGGCATTTATAGTTCCTTATTGTTCGTATGGTATCTTTGTGTTGATATCTGTAATGTTTAATTTGATGTGACCTCGCGTGCCCCAAAGAACAAGTTGGTTATGTCATTTGTGTTGTAAGGAAATGAAGAATATGATTATTTAATATTTGTATATTAATTATTTGTTTTAAAAAAATTGTATGCTTTTTATGTGGTTGTTCTTTGGGGTTTGCACGGCGGGCGTTACAACCTGGTATCAGAGCCAAGCTTGCAAATGCTGTGGTCTCTGGGTAGTATTTTCCATTAGGCAGCCTTTGCATTTTGGCTCTTGAGCTCATAGGTACCTTTGTCTTGTTGTGCAGAAGTATGCCTAGAGGCAGGGGTAGAGGTAGGGGTAGAGGCCAAGGAAGAGGCCGAGGTGGTGGCCGTGGAGCCAACCAACCGAGTCCTTCACCGCCAAGTTGTCACGGTCCTGAGTCTGAGGAGAAACAAAATTCTCAGAACAATCCATCTAGTGGTGGACAAAAACCCAGAACAGCCGAGGCTGGTTGGTCAGTTGCAGCATTTTCTGGGTGAGCTTCTTGATAGATTGGGCCCTAGACCTGATGGGGATCAGCGGGTTGAGAGAGAAAGAGAAAGGTCTCCAAGGCATAGGGAAGCTTCAATTGACCAGGATGCTTTACTAGCAGGCCATATGAGGGATTTGATGAGAGCTCATCCACCTACCTTCGATGGCTCTGGAGGAGGGTTGGATGCTAAGACATGGTTAATTGATTTGGGCCGATGCTTCGTAATGCACCCCTACAGTAGTAATACCAAGGCTCGATGTGCTATTATGAATATGTAGGGTTTCGCATCCACTTGGTGGTAGCTAGAGGAATAGAAGTTGCATATGGATATCAGTATGGTCACTTGGGAGTTTTTCTTGGAAAGGTTCAGGGCTCGCTTTCTCTTAGATCATTGGAGGCAATGTAGGGCAGATGAATTCCATGATCTTATCAAATGGAAATGTCAGTAGAATAGTATGAACGGCGCTTCTATGAACTAAAATAGTATGCAAGGATTAGTCATTATGAAGGGTTGTTGGTACAACATTTTGTTCGAGGCTTGAACGCTCATATCAGTGGTGGCGTACGAGTCTTCAAACCAAAGACAATGGAAGTTGCTATCTAAAAGGCTCGTTTGGTGGAAGAAAACTTGGCTATGGCATTGGGTGGTCATGTAGGAGTGCAGATTAGTAGTGTGCCAACTCCTAGAACTGGTACTCAAGGAGGTCAGACACAGGCAGCAGGGCCTTCTAAGAGTTGTTTTGGGCCTTCAAGAGGGGGTCAGCAGCAGCAATCTCAACCAAAGCACACGAATTCTACTTCTCAGTAGGGTGGCTACTTTCAGTTTTACAGGGATCGAAACTAAAACCGTGCATGTCAGGAGCAGCCTGCATTGAGTTTTCAGTCTCCACCTAGTCGTGGGAGCTTCTAGCAATCGAATGCTCCATCCGGGGGAAGAGGTTTTGGTTGAGGTTCTGGATGTTTCTCGTGTGGGTAGCAGGGGCATATTGCTAGGATGTGTCATTAGAAGAGCACTTCAGAGTTTAATCAAAAACCAGCTATGTCCGAGCCGGCAGTGGGAGATGCAGGGAGATCTCACCGAGTCTTCGCAATAGTGGATAATTGTCAGGCGGATCATCAGAGCACCATCATTGAGACTATAGGTTTATTACATAAGTCTAGCATTTCAGTACTCTTTGATTCTGGTGCATTTGATTCTTTCATATCTCCTTTAGTTGTCGAGCGATGTAAACTGGGGGCAATAAAGCAAAGCAAAAAATGGCAGGTTGAATTAGCTTCAGGATCTAAGGTTATGGTTGAGAAGCTTGTGCAAGGTTGTAGGTTAGAGTTAGGGGCAATGTCGACTAAGGTGAACCTCAGAATTCTACCACTTGGTTCTTATGATGTAGTCTTGGGCATGGATTGGTTAAGCTCACATCGTTCTTTGATAGATTGTCGCTGTAAAGTAGTGTGGTGTGTGGATGATTTTGGAAAAGAGGTGGAAATTGTGGGTGTTCAGAGGTCTGTTTCTTTGAGAATGATCTCAGCTATATAGTTAAAAAGGTGTTTTCATTAGGGTTGTCAACTCTTTGCAATTTCAGTTAGTGACCTTGAGTCTGAGGTTAGCCATGAGGTGTCATTGAAGGATTATCCTCTCCTTGCAGAGTTTTCTGATGTTTTCCCTAGTGAGATACCAGGTATGCCTCCTAAGCAAGAGGTGGATTTTAGGATAGATCTGGTGCCTAGAGCTAAGCCTATCTCTCGGGCTCCATACAGGATGACCACGCAGGAACTCCAAGAACTACATCTACAATTGGAGGAATTGTTAGCTAAGGGGTTTATCCACCCTAGTGTTTCTCCTTGGGGAGCACCAGTGATCTTTGTCAAAAAGAAGGATGGTTCTCTCCATCTTTGTATCGATTACTGACAATTGAACAAGGTAACAGTAAAGAATCATTATCCCCTTCCTAGGATTGATGATCTCTTTGATCAGATAAAAGGGGAAAATGTATTTTCCAAGATCGACCTTAAATCAGGGTATCATCAGTTGCAGATAGCAGAGGCCGATATTCATAAAACTACATTTCGCACTTAATATGGACACTACGAGTTTACAGTGATGTCGTTCGGGTTAACGAATGCACCTACAATCTTTATGAGTCTAATGAATGGGTTGTTTCAAACTTACTTGGATAGGTTCATCCTCGTGTTTCTTGATGATATTTTGATTTATTCTAAGTCTATGGAAGAACATGAGGTGCACCTAAAGCAGGTTTTGCAGTGCTTAAGGGATAACCAGTTATATGCCAATCTGGCAAAGTGTGACTTTTATAAGACTGAAGTTTAGTATTTGGGGCATGTGATTTTTGGTGAGGGAATTTCTATTGATCCTGCTAAGATCCAGGCTATCATGGATTGGCCCGTGCCCACTAATGTCTCAGAAATTCACAGTTTCATGGGACTACCTGGGTATTATTGGCAGTTCATGTAGGGCTTTTCGAGGATTACGCATCCTATCACATCACTTCAGAGGAAAGGAAAGAAATTTCTTTAGACAGAGCAGTGTCAGTTAGCATTCCAAACTCTTAAGGAAAAACTGATTAGTACTCCAATTTTGGCAGTGTCGGATCTTATGGGTGATTTTGTGGTTTGTACTGATGCTTCTTTGGAAGGTCTTGGAGCCGTGTTGATGCAGAATGGGAGAGTGATTGCCTATGAATCTCGGAAACTAAAGGATCATGAACTCAATTATCCCACACATGACCTTGAGTTGGCCATAGTTGTTCATGCTCTTGTGAGATGGAGGCACCTTTTGTTAGGGCACCAGTTCGAGTTGCATACAGAACATTGGAGTTTACAATACATCTTCACGTAGCCGAATTTGAATGCAAGACAAAGGAGGTGGATGGAATTTTTGTGTGAATACGATTTTGAGGTGAATTATATTCAGGGTAAGGAAAATGTGGTGGCTGACGCTCTAAGTCGACGCAAGCATGAGGCTTCTGCAATGACTCTTGAAGTGGATTTGAAGAGTCAGATTCTTGTAGCCCTTCCTTCAGATAGTTGGTATTCAGAGGTGAAAGCTAAGGTGGAATCAAGCAGAGCTTTGGAAGGGAAATTTGCTGGTTATTCATTGGATTCGGATGGTGCTTTACATTTCTCTAGACGGTTGTATGTACTTCTTTCAGAGGGTCTTCATACCCTGATTTGATAGAAGGTCATCGAGCACCTTACACAGCACATCCTAGAGTTAAGAAAATGTATGTGGATCTGCGTTTGCTTTATTTTTGGTTAGGAATGAAGCGGGATATCACTGAATTTGTGGCTCGATGTCTTGAAAGTTAGAGAGTAAAGGCTGAACATCATCATCCAACAGGGTTGTTACAGCCTCACCTTATTTCGGAATGGAAATGGGATGTTATTTCCATGGATTTCATTGTTGGGTTGCCTATGTCATCTAGACGACATGATGCTATTATGGTCACTGTAGACAAATTGATTAAGGTAGCTCATTTTTCTCTTGTTCAATCTTCGTATATGACATCTTATGTTGCTAAGGTGTTCATGAATGATATAGTTAGATTGCATGGGATACCACAGAGGATCATTTCTGACAGAGATCCGGTGTTCACGTCAGCGTTGTGGACATCTTTGCAGCAATCTTTGGGAACTAAATTGAATTTCAGTTCTGCCTACCATCCTGAGACTGATGGTAAAATTGAGAGAGTTAACCAGGTGCTAGAGGATATGCTTCGTATGTATGTCATGGACCAGCAATCACATTGGGAGGACTATCTATACTTGGTCGAGTTTGCATATAATAATGGGTACCATAGTTCCATTGGTATGGCTCCTTTTCAGGCTTTGTACGGTCATCCTTGTCGTACTCCTTTAAGTTGGGATCGGTTGGAGGACAGGGTACTTCTTGGACCCGAAATGCTTAGAGATATGGAGCAGCAGGTGGCTCGCATTCGGGAGCATCTTGTAGCTGCTCAGGATAGACAGAAGAAGTATGTTGACTCTCGTAGAGTTGATCGATAGTTTGCAGTAGGTGACCGGGTGTTCCTTCGAGTGTGCCCACGGAAGAGCCCTATTCATTATGGAAAGGGTTCAAAGCTTGCACCTTGCTTCATTGGACCCTTTGAGGTGTTAGAGTGGATTGGACTTGTTGCTTACCGCTTAGCTTTGCCACCCAGTTTGTCGCGGATCCACGATGTATTTCATGTTTCTATTCTTAGACCATATTTTCATGATGTTACTCATATTCTTGATTGGAATGCTCTTAAGGTCGAGGACGGGCAGCTAGCTCTCGAGCCCATGGCCATGCTTCAGCGTTGGTGACTTACCCTCAGAGGTAGAGAAATTTATTAGGTACGGGTTCAGTGGGACCCGAATGACGAGGCTTCAGCTACATGGGAGGATGCCTCTTGTATCAGGGATTCTTATCCTTATCTTTTTACTAGCTTCCAGCAGTAAGCTGAATTCTTGGGGGGGAGGATGTAATACCCCTCATGTTGCTACCTGTTCTTGACATTCTCTATGGTTTTGTTTGGCACATTGTGGTTTTGATGATACTGTTGATATTATGTTGTGGTAGCTTAGATTGTTACTGATTATATTACTCTTATGATGCCATGGATATTATAATGACATTTTTATTTAAGATCGTTTTGATGGAGTTAATTGGAATGCAGTAGGCTAGAGAATATTAATTAATGATGTTGATGTGAATTAATGTAATTCTTTAATGCAATAGATGATGATATGATTTGGTGAGGGGACATGTAGTATCACTTATTTGTGAGTGCCCTGCTACACTTCAAATCCTTCTCACAATGCTTTGTAATTGATTATATGTATGTATGTTGTGTATCACCTTGTTGGATGCAGGCTTTGCAGGAATAAGACTTGATTCCACCTATTTCGATAGGTCTGGGCGAGCATTGTACCAACCCAAAGATAGGAAGTTGAATAAAGGTGACATGGAAGTAATCCATTCCAAGGTGTCAATTGTCTTGTACCTTCTTGGTTTGTGCATCTTGGTCATAGCCATTTTGTTGTTACATTGGTCTTTGTATGTTATTGTGTTTTTATGACTTATCTAATGTGGTGTATGGTTTTATGTTGTGATTTAAATAATTAAACAATTAATAAAATAAAACATAAAATAATAAATAAATAAATAGATAAATGTTAGTAGTAGTTGTGAAAATATTAAATTTATTTTGAGAAAATCTTGCAAATGGTTGATTTTAATTATTTTAATGTGCATGTAATTATTTAATAAAGTGTTTGTGGAGATGATAAATAAATAAACAAATAAAAGTTCAATTTTGTGGATTTGAATATATTTAATTTTTAATCAAATGCATGATAAAAGAAAATGAAATGCAAATGCATGAAAAAGGCAACAAAAAAATGAATCTTTGGGGGTAACAATTATTTTTATTTTTATTTCTTGAGGCATGACTTCTGGTATTCACGGGAAGAGGAAATTGAAAAGTTTTTCTGGGTGTTGATTTTATTGAGGGGTTTTCTTTGTTGGGGGATGGATTCCATTGTGGATGATTCTGGAGAAATTTTGCATTCACCCATTTTCTATCATTGCATTCGTTTTCTATTTTCTGGAGAAATTATTGAAGAAGAAGGTTTAGTCTGAGGGAGGATTTGGATCTGTTGCTCGAAACAATTGGTAGCAAAGGATTAGCTCTGCAAAAAAGATAAAGCTTCCACAGATCCTCTACAGGCACATGACGCCAGGTTCTTTCTCATTTTTAATTATTTACTTTCTGTAGCATCAAATGAAATAAAAATTGTTTCTCTATGTATGAAATTTCCTCCTAGGGTTTGAAATCAAATGTGTGTGGAAAGAATATCTTCAGGGTTTTTAGAAATGCATTGGACTATTGTTTAATCAAAGGAAATTTAACTGGGGATCAGGATTGTTGTTTGTTAAAATGGAATTTTTGTTGGGTTCTGGACTGTTGCTTATTAAAATGAAATTCTGGTTGAATTATGGAAATGAACAGTATTACTGTAGTTTCGTTCAATATATATATATATATATATATAGTAATTCCCTTACTGTGAATTCAGGGTTGTGTATATTCTCATTTTTATATATATATTTTACAAATACATTTTATGTATAAATGTATATACATACAGTAACTGGTACAATTGATTATCATTCTCTATTTTCAAAATATTTTAAATACAGTATATATATATGTATATATATATATTAGATATATATATACACACACACATATATATATATATACACACACATATATATATATAAATATTGAATGAAAATTTAATTCTAAAGTTTTGAATTTTTTCGTACCTCCGTCGGCTTTATTAATGTTATTTCTAGTATTATAAAATCCTGACTGAGTGATGGTTCGGCCTCGGCCGTACCCACCACCTAGTCGGCCGTTGTACTGTGTGGCAGACTGCGGACTACCCACGGCAGTCCTTCGGACTACTATGATAGTCCGTAGACTATCTGTGGCCGGTAATATTCTGTGCCTTTGGATGGTCCACTTTCCATTCGAAAGGAGTTTTGAATATGTGTTTTATTTAAACGAAAATTATTTTTTAAATTATAACGTATGGTATGCATTTATAAATATATATATATATATATATATATATATTTATTTATTTATTAATTCGTTTAATTATATTTTGTAAGTCACAATTTCACTGTTAAATTAATTTAATTAATTATGTCTATAAATAGATTTGCTTCTTTTTCTGGTATGAATAAAACAATATTTTATTATAGTTAAAATATGAAAATAGAAAGGAATTTTTTATTAATTTGTTAAATTATGAATTTTGATAGGATAATATAGTAAAAAGGCAATTTACGAATATATGTTAGCATTGATAATTTAATTCTTGTTTTTAGTGTGTATATTGTGGAAATGGAATTTATTATGGAATTAAATAAGTTATTTTTTTTATGAAGTTGAGTCTTGTAGACTTGTTGGGTTTGGGACATTGTTAGTTCATTGGTGAGGGAACCCTATTAATGTTATGAAAGTATTATGAAACTGCAGTCTTCTAGAGGATTGTGATTTTGTTGATTTATGCTTTTTCTTTATGAGTATTTGATATGTCATGATTTGAGAATGGGGTGCATAGACTTGTGAGATTTTGATAATGTACTCATTTAGCGAGATGGGCTATGCCTTGCATGTTATTGTTGTTGTATTTCAATGTGCATGTTTGTGATGGTTCACCCCTGTTTCTTTTTGGTTTTGGTTGGGTCTCTAGGGAGAGTGGCTCCTCGTGGGGGCCGACACCCCACTTAAGGGGAAGGGCATAGGATAACCCATGAGTGAGTTAGTAATCAAGTGAAAACCTAATAATTAACTTAGGAGGGTTGGGTAGTAATATCATTATAAGATTTTAAAAAATGGATGCCTCGTCTTCATTAGTGCTTCTGCAGACTAATGGGAGGCTGAGAAGGCCGTGTTCGGCAAGGTCGTGACCTTGTCTTCATGAGAGGTGTACGGCTCTGCATTAGTCACCCTATGGACTGGCGCCTCTAGTTGGGAGGAAGGGCACAGGATAGCCATAGATGGGACTGGTGCCTCCAGTTGGGAGGAAGAGCACATGATAGCCCATGTAGGACTATGCGATGACACTCTCCCCTAGTTGCCCATGTGTTTTACTTTATTGTGTTCCTCTAGAAGTATGTTATGGGAGTTGGTTTAGATTGTTGATAAATGAAATTATTTTGATTTATGGAATATTGTCTTGATACATCTTTGGTGTACTTTGTGGTCTTGTATGATCTCATTGATATTTGACTTATGACCTTGTACTCTTATGGTATTGTTATATGATGTTATTGTTTGTTTCATTGTAATTTGGAGTAGTGTGTTATGGCTCTATGTTGGTACTTCTTGTATGTTTGTACTTCGGTTCTTGTCAATTGACAATCTTGGTCGGAGTTACTTCTCTGTCACCTCTTAGCATGGGGGTGGTTGGGTGGAACGTGCTCTGCACACCATTGGGTTCCCCATCAGCGTTCGTTGGCTCAGTCTCATCCTGTTGAAGATTTGTACTAGTTGATCTCTATGTATTTTGATAATCTTGTATATTGTATTCATCCCACATGATTGGGAACCATGATGTAAACTATATGGATATGATGTATAATTTGAAAGATGTTGTAATGTAGTTATCAACTTTGTATCTTTATTTGGCTATGTGATTCCTAATGGCATTACTTTATGATGGAATCTATGAATTCATGTTATGTTGGCATTTATAGTTCCTTATTGTTCGTATGGTATCTTTGCGTTGATATTCGTAATGTTTAATTCGATGTAACCTCACGTGCCCCAAAGAACAAGCTGGTTATGTCATTTGTGTTGTAAGGAAATGAAGAATATGATTATTTAATATTTGTATATTAATTATTTGTTTTAAAAAAAATTGTATGCTTTTTATGTGGTTGTTCTTTGGGGTTTGCACGGTGGGCGTTACATTTATTTAGTGTTATGAGGTGTTTTACACATCCAAACTAGATCTTGGACCTTTTCAAATGCATTTAATGATGTCTTGTAAAGGTGTTGTAAAGGACTTTCACGCTTTTCTAGACTTAATAAACCCATTCTCCCTTAATTCAACATTATAAAATGTATTTAATTACATCTTAATACTAATCTAGAAGTCTTGTAAAATAAACATAATGTTAATCTAGTGTCGTAATGTGTCTTACACATTCACATTGGATATTGTGCCTTCCTAGGCTAAGCAGACCTCATTTTAGTGTTGTAAAGTGTATTTAATCACACTTTCACATTGAATTCTATGTCCCAAGCCCTAATTGACCTTTACATCATCATTAATAGGCCCCTATTACCACATATTGTGAATCCTGAGTCATAAATTGATCAAATAACTAACAAAGTCATCATATAAACCTAATTTTCTTATCTCACAACCCAACTAGAAAATGGGCCCCATTGGGACTAATTCACCATATATGGTGAGTAAGTCCCTGCCAAGTGGGACTGATTCACCCAAGGTGGCGAATGAGTCCCATTTGGGCCATTTTTTACTTTTTGAGTGGTAAATTTTGGAGTTTAAGTTTTATTTTTCTTCATTTCGGACTTAGGGATTCAATTAATAGGTGAATAGAATATCAAATCAAGTCTCTAAACCCTAATTTACATCTCCTAACTCATTCACACATCTTCTATCATTCATTCATCATCTATCTTTTCCATCAATTCAAGCAAGTTAGGGGTTTTACATTTTAAGTTAGGGTATGTGTAGGATCATGATGGGCCAAAAAGTGGCAATATGCATGGATATGTGGCTAACGACTTTTTTTTACCCAAAGTTGATGAAATGAAAATGGTTTTTAAAGGATATTCTTAGCTTTCCACCAATATAAATTATGCTTTACTTTGAATTTAATAAATAATTATTATTCATTTTCTATTTGAATTATGACTAAATTCCTAATTGATAGGTTGATTGAAAAACATCTATAGCTTTCAAACAGTATCACATTTTTTGAATCCAAAGCATGTGTCACATTCTATGCTTCGCATACTATAGGATTAAAAAAAAAAA
Source organism: Sequoia sempervirens (assembly GCA_007258455.2). Lineage (NCBI taxonomy): Eukaryota > Viridiplantae > Streptophyta > Pinopsida > Cupressales > Cupressaceae > Sequoia > Sequoia sempervirens. Next base: position 25,848 of record VDFB02334329.1, read on the forward strand.
TTGAATTTCATGAAGTTTTGACCAAGTTAAGGTGGTTAGACATACAAGTTTTTATATTTTTTAAAAGTTGTAATAAAAAAATCATAATTAATTATTTAATTGGAAAAAAATACAAAAAATATGCATCACATCCAAACATGAGTCCTCTACTTATATCTAAAATATTATAAAAAATATTATCATTTTATTGTGGTTAGGGTGGTCAGACAGAGACCTACTTATTTTTTCCCTGAAATTTAAGTACTACTACATTGAAATTTCAAATTTTCACCAAATAGATTTTTGTTATTTTTAAATAAACCTCATAGTTTAGAAACCACATTCAATTTTCTATAGATTCTATTCCTACATATTTTTGAGATAATATAGATAACTTATTAAAAAAATTACGTCAAGTTTCCTAATTCTGATTTTTCTAAATTTTTTGCCACTTAAGGGCTTGTTTTTTCCATCATGATCCTGCGCATACTCATCATCAAGATAGATTCCAAGGAAATTCAAGGGAATAATCTTCCTCCATTTTTTTATAAATTCAAGATAAATAATCATTTATTCAAGGGGTAAATGCTTTTGACCGAAGCTATGAACCAGATACAACCATTCAACAATACCACCCCAATGGGGTTTGAACCTTCGTGGCAAGAACAACAATGCCACCTATAAACCATCACACCATGCCGATGCTGGAAATTCAGGATCAATAATCATGGAAAGGTATTGACTTCATTGTTTCATGCTTCATTACATTCTTTCATCATTTTTGTTTAATTACCTACAAAGGGGTTTGACCAAGGAAAACCCCCATGCCCTAACATTCAACGTTTCTCTCTCTTGTCTTGTGTGTTTGCATATTTAGGCATATTGGAGGCTTGGAAATTATTGAAGATCAAGTTACAAATTTTTTCAAGTCATCTCTTCATTGTATAAGACAAAATATCATCAAAAAGTCACTTTTAGGCCTGAATTTGACAGTTTCAGAACTGGACACTTGAAGAAGTAGAAAGTACAAAATAAACATTCTTGTTTCCACTTTTGAATATTTATAAATTCAAAATTGGACTCATTCACCATTAGTGGTGAATGAGTCCCACTTCTAGACCTAATTTTGGTTTTTTGCATTTCTGCATACCCATTTGTTTGAAACAAGCTCTAGAATAGTTTCACAGAACTGGGACTGATTCGCCTAGGATGGTGAATGATTTTCACTAGACCTAAAAAATAGGATTACTAACATTTTATAATTCATTTCCAATCTCCATCAAGATCTCAGGTGCATACTTTCAATTTCATTAATTTTTGTTTCAATTTGCATTCATTTCTAGGTGATTTTTGCATATCATAATTTGTTTTCAAACACTCCACATTTCCTAAGTTTCCATTCATTAATCAATACATTTTATCAGTTTTTTGCATTTAGGACATTCCATTTTGACATATTTCTATCATACATACATTAATTTGAGTGAACCACATCAATTTTTGGGTCTATCTCTCCTTTTAGGTGGAAAACCCTAAGAGTGCAAGAGAAGTACATAGCACCACAAAAATTGTTGCTTCATTTTGGTGAACCTACTTTTCAAATAATTTCTTGTATGATTTGGAGTCCATCATAGGTCTAGCTTGCATCGACCTTGTATTAGGGTTTGCATGGATTAATGCATGCTAGTTGTCATATTTTGCATTCAAGAAAAGTGCATTTAGGTTGAATTTTTGGCATCTAAATTCACCTAAATTTTCAACAATTTTTCATTTTCATCTTAGGTCTGCATCTTATAGCCCAATAAACATCAAAATTCATCAAAAACATTTAAAAATTCTAAAAAAACCCCTCTGGGACTCATTTGCCACCTTTGGTGAATCAGTCCCTTTTCACCCCTGAAACTGCCCTTTATAGAAATAAAAACCCTATTTTTAAGCTTTTGTTTGGTTCCATTACCTAACTATATTAATTGGTTGAGTTTTTGTAATATTCATTTCATTACATCTCACTTAAATTATCTCATTTCATGCATGGTTTAAATTTCAAGTTTGCATTCTCATATTGTTACATGTCATAATCAATCAATTGTCATCCTTAAAATATGAAAAAATTGCATTCCTCTTTTGCATGTTTGCTTTCATTTCAAGTTTGTAGAATCATCATTACATCATCTTTTCATTACAAAGCTCTATAGTTATCATCTTTCATGTTCTATTTTTAGATATTATTTCATGTTGTAAGAAAATTTTGTTAAGTGCATATGAATATGAAGTCCTTTCCCGTCTCTTTTTGTTTGTCATAGATCCCTCTCCTAGTTTCCCTTTTGTGGATGAGGTTATTCTAGTGAAGGAAAACTTGGATAACAATCAAATTTTTTCTTCTCCTATTATCTCTCACACTTGTGAAGTAGATATTATAGTGCTAGAAGAACCAATTGATGAGATTTTTGAAAATCCAAGTTGTTTCTCTCCTCTTATCTATCTTATTAGACATAATATTACTAAAGAAGAGGACATCACACTAAGTAATAATGGAAATCACACAACACACCAAGATGATGAGATCAGAGAAAATTTTCTAAACATCACCTTACCTAATCTCCATAGCCATGCACATTGTTCTTCTCCTAATATCCCTCCTCGACACCATGAGGATAGGTTGGTATTGGAAGATACCCCTATTAAGAGTCATAAAACTCTTGACCCTCCCTTCCTTAATACTCCTACCATTTGGGAAAATCTATTTGAAAATAATAATGGTCCTTCTCTTGATGCCTCTCCCACTTGTGATGAAGCTACTTTACAAATTTCAACCTTTGATGAACATATTACAAGCTGTCCTAGTAGGGTAGATAATATGGAACAAGAGAATGAGACCTTGTCGAAACATGACAATCAAATAAAATCTTCCCCTAATCCCCCCACTATCAATAATCAAAAAAATTCCACCATTCATAACTCCCTTACTCATGATGAAGTCCTTTTATAAGAACCAACCCTCGAACATGTCATGAACATGTGGTTTGTTATTCTCCTAAAAACTCTCCTTCTAGGGTGGATATCATGATACAAGACAAGGCTAACATTGACAATAATAATATTATACCCTTGCATGACAGTGAAAAGCCCATGTTAGACTTTCATTTTCCAAGGGATGTTAATATTATTCAACCTCAACTCATCCTTTATCCTCCTTCACACAAACAAACTCAGCAAAAACCCAAATTCACCCTCTACCCACCTCAGAATAATGTGTTGCAACAATCGAGTCATAATACCATTGCTCATACATATAACACTAGAAATAATTTTCAACAACAAAAAACCACACCAACACCCTTACCTTTTCCAAATCCCATTTTTCCTAGAGATCCTTGATTAAATTCACACATTAAGGAGTACAATCTTGTTGAACAACTAAAGAATACTCCTGCTAAGATATCCTTATGGGATCTTATTCAAGCATCCCCTCACTATCACAACATGATCCAAGCAGACTTGCAATAAGTTCATGTCCCTTCTAATGTGCAACCAATAGACGTCGTAGCCATGATCCACGAAATAAGCAATGACATTGTTTTCCACCAAAGTGAACTCCCCTCTTTTGATATGCAAAAACAAAATGATCCTTTCATGATCATAACATAATACAAATGAAAAGGGATAAAGAGAACTATTGTAGATGTTGGTTCTGCCCTTAATGCATGTTGTATAAACCTTTTGGATAGGCTTGGCATTCATCAATCGACCATTTGACCTAATTCTTTATCTATCAAGGGATTTGACAATGTCGAAAAGAAACCGCTTAGGGTGATCATTCTACCTCTTACAATTGGAGTGGCCACTTTGAATACACCAATCTAAGTTATTCCTCATGAAATTTCATATAATCTTATCTTAGGAAGATCGTGGATTCATGCAATGAAAGGTGTGCCTTCCAATATTCATTGAAAAATTAAATACATTCTGGTATGTGCAAGATCATGATGATCCAAAAAGTGACATTATGATGGGTATGTGGTTGACGAATTTTTTTTTACCCAAAATTGATGAAACAAAAGGGTTTTTAAAGGAGATTCTCATCTTTCCACCAATATAAATTATGATTTACTTTGAATTTAATAAATAATTATTATTCATTTTCTATTTGAATTACGACTAAAGTCCTGATTGATAGGCTGATTGAAAAACATCTATAGCCTTCAAACAGTATCACTTTTTAATATGAAACATGCGTCACATTCTTAAAATAATAAAATTGAAATTTTTACCAAGTTAAGGTGGTCAAACATACAATTTTTTATATTTTTTTAAATTTGTAATAAAAAATTCATAATTAATTATTTACATGGAAAAAATTATAAAAATATATGTATCACATTTGGGCATGAGTCCTCTACTTATATATAAAATCTTATAAAAAAATATTATCATTTTATTTTGGTTAGGGTGGTCAGAAAAACAGGTCTACTTATCTTTTCCCTGAAATTAAGTAGTACTACTACATTGAAATTTCAAATTTTCACCAAATAGATTTTTTTTTTAGATAAACCTAGTAGTTTAGAACCTACATTCAATTTGCTACAGATTCTATTCTTACATATTTTTGAAATAATATAGATAACATATTCAAATTTTTATGTCAAGTTTCCTAACTTTGATTTTTCTAAATTTTTCACCGCTTGGGGGCCTATTTTTTGCATTATGATCTTGCACATACCCATTTACAAGAACAAAGTATACACAGTTGACATTGACCCTGAGCCTTATAGTGTGTTACAACTTTAGAAAAACAAATAAAATACCTTGAACATATTAACATCAACTACACAAGTGGAACCTATGCACTAAAACGATAACAAAAAACAAATTAAACAACACACAAAGCTATTAGACGATGATTGGGGTTCCTTGGATTTCAAAAATTAATTCATGGGTGAGTACAAGATCATACACAAAGATTCAAATAGGGAAAATGAAAAAGAAGAGGAACCTTTGAAAGCGTCCACCTCAACCACTTTAGACAATGAAACAAACTACACAACTACCTTTGACAATGCTTATCACCGACCACCAACCGATCCAAAAGCAATGAAAAATATTTATTGAAAAGGGTATGAGCTTATGAAACAACTTGGCTATAGTGGAAAAGGATGTGTTGCTAATGAACAAGGTATCTACAACCCTATCAATCCTATTACACAAAAAACAAGTCATGTGGTCTTGGTTATTGTCCTTTGATAGAAATAACTAAGCCTTTACTCAACATCAACATTATCACACAACATTCTTGTAAGCCAAATTTAACTATAAAGCATCCTAAACTGATAGACACTAGTGGTCTTGATTGCTCTCCTTTACAAGCCATCCAACAAAAAAAATACACCTTTTCTTAATGTCAATGTCATCTCGTAAGACACCAATGATTTACATTTGATAGGTTTTACATCCTCCTATAAACATGAGAACACAATCTTGCAATCTAAAGAACCTTGCATAGGTATGACATCATGTACTAAGCAAGACATATCTTTTCCACCAACAACAAAAACTACTTCTCCCCTTGATCAAGAGGGTATCTTCTCAAGACTCCTCCAAGATCACTTGATCTCTCTCCCTCCAAGAACTTAAAAGAAATTTTATTACAAAACTTCATTTTCCACCTATCACAGAGTTCATGGTCATTCCACCAATGAATATAAGGCTTTGAGTAGTAAAATCCAACATCTTAAGGAGTTTCATATGCTTCCCTTTGTGGGGGCACCTAATTCCTCTAATTGATATTTATTTTCACTCTACCTTGCATCTTATCAACCATTTTTGCTCATCCTTGTCCTACACTAAGTGGTGGCAAGGGATTATGTAGCCTTGACCCCATATGTCACTTGTAGTTGCCTCTTTTGGCTAGTCATTTAAAACCTTTCATGAATATATCAAAGCAAGCTTCGGACATGGATGATGTGCCTTAAGTTGGCTTGCATGTGACATACTCCCTTTTTCATGACATAGCTTCTCAAAAAAATATGACTTGGCATAGGGCTTCCCGAGTAAGCTCTCATGTACTCTTCTTCTACTTTAAATCAATTTCTCATAGCATTTGTGTTTGAAACCACTTTAAAGTGGGAGCATACATCACCACTCACATTTCATTGTGTGATACTTTATTCTTGCAATGCGTCCTTTTCTTGGTGGAGTCATTGGGATTGATTCCCTCCAAGAGTGTGATACTTCTTTTGACACATCCTCTCTTGGAAACATTAAGCACAATGTTCCCTAAGAAGAGACCTTGCAAAAATTAAGAAAAATCCATTTGAACAGTCCTTGCACTACTTTGCATTAACAATGTCTATGAGTGTCAAGCATATGAAGTTTTGCGTACTTCATAGAGCTTGAAAATCATTTTCCTTTGTGGTGTCTTATTAAACTTATAAAGAGGTATAACTTTAGTATGGTTGAGTGGGAAGCCCATTATGAGGCATGACTTTCCCCATAGCCACCTATGTGTTTGTGAGTACATACCAACCGTGATTTTATGTTTCTCACCTTTCACACTTTCTCACACAGTGAATAGCTAAAAGTTCTATCACCCTAGAGTGAGTATGCATTTTCTTTTTGGCAAAACAACCTAGATCTAATCCACAACATTTTGGACAAATGGATGAAGCTTGATCCACCTCATCTCTATTTCTCTTCCTTCTAGTTCTTTCCATTGCATGATCATGTATCTTGTTTTTCCACAAATCATTCATCTTATGTGTTTACTTTCACACTTATGTTGGTTTGACTTGGGATCTTATATCCTGGGATCCTGATCGCCTTCTTAATCTTTGTTATCCTAGACCATCTGCATTAGTATGATTGGACCTCTCTTAAATTTCTACTTTAGTGTGAGTTTGAAGCAAGTTCATCCTCTAACTAAAGTAGGGGCTAAATGTGCTATAGAAAAAAGGAAACTTTCTTGATTTGGGGAATAATTGATGATAAATTAGACTTAATAAGGCCTTGATTTAGTGTTGTGAGGTGTTTTACACATCCACACTAGGTATTGCACCTTTCAAATGCATTTAGTGATGCCTTGTAAAGGTGTTGTAAAATACTTTCATGCTTTTCTAGACTTAATAAACCCATTCTCCCTTAATTCAACAGTATAAAATGTATTTAATCACATCTTCACACTAATCTAGAAGGCTTGTAAAATAAAATTAATGTTAATTTAGTATTGTAATTTGTCTTACACATTCACATTAGATATTGTGCCTTCTTAGGCTGAGTGGACCTCATTTTAGTGTTGTAAAGTGTATTTAATCACACTTTCACATTGAATTTTATGTCCCAAGCCCTAATTGACCTTTACATCATCATTAATAGGCCCCTATTACCCCATATTATGCATCTCAAGGCATACATTAATCAAATAATTGACAATGTCATCATATAAACCTAACATTCTTATCTCCCAACAACTTAGCTAGAAAATGGGCCCCACTAGGACTAATTCACCATTTGTGGTGAATGAGACCCTACCAGGTGGGATTGATTCACCCAAGGTGGAAAATGAGTCCCATTTGTTCCTTTTTTGACTTTTGAGTAGGAAGTTTTGGAATTTAAGTTTTATTTTTGCTCATGTCAGCCTTAGGGATGCAATTAATGGGTGAATAAGGTGAATTTCCTATAAAATAAAGTCTCTAAACCATAATTTACATCTATTAACTCATTCACACATCTTCTATCATTCATTCATCATCTATCTTCTCCATCAAGTCAAGCAATTTAGGGTTTTTACATTCTAAGTCATCAAGATAGCTTCCAAGGACATTCAAGGGTAGAATCTTCCTCCATTGTTGTAGAAATTCAAGATCAAACATCATGGAAAGGTATTGACTTCATTGTTTCATGCTTCATTACATTCTTTCATCATTTTGGTTTAATTACCTACAAAGGGGTTTGACCAAGGAAAACCTTGATGCCCTAACATTTAACATTTCTCTCTCTTCTCTTGTTTGTTTACAGATTTAGGCATCTTGGAGGCTAAAAATTTAGTGAAGATCAAGTTGTAAATTTTTTCAAGTTATATCCTCATTGGATAAGACAAAATATCAACAAAAAGACACTTTCAAGCCTGAATTTGATAGTTCCAAAACTGGACACCTAAAGAAGGAGAAAGTGCACACTGAGGGCTCATGTTTCCACTTTTGAATCTTCAAAAATTTAGAAGTGAACTCATTCACCATTAGTAGCGAATGAGTCCCACTACGAAGCCTGATTTTGGTTTTCTACAATTTTGGATACCCATTTGTTTGAAAAGGGTTGTAGAACAGGTTCACAAAACTAGAACTGATTCGCCCAGGATGGCGAATGAGTCCCACCAAGCCTAAAAAATAGGATCAACAACATTTCAGAAGTCATTTCTAGTCTCCATCAAGATCTCAGGTGCATACTTTTAGTTTCATCCATTTCTATTGCAATTTGCATTTGTTTCTAGGTGACTTTTGCATATCATAATGTGTTTTCAAACACTCTACGTTTCCTTAGTTTCCAATCATTAATCAATAGATTTTATTAGTTTGTTGCATTTAGGACATTCCATTTTGACATATTTCTATCATACATACATTAATTTGAGTGAACCACCTCAATTTTTGGGTCTATCTCTCTCCTTTTAGGTGAAAAACACTAAGAGTGCAAGAGAAGTACAAAGCACCACAAAAATTGTTGGTTCAGTAATTTACTCAATCAAGAAAGTGGGTGAGAATAATTAATTAATTGATTTAATTAATTATTTATTTTTGGAGTTGAACATGCAAATGAAGTTTGAATTTTACAAAAAAAGTTGTTTATTTGATTTGAGCTTTTTGATGATATTTTGAATAATTAAACTCAATTATTCAAATTTGGAGGAAATTGATTTAATTAAACTATTACATTTTAATAGTTTAATCGACTTAGGGGAGAAATTAGTGACATAATTAAATAATGTATTTTATTTAATTAATCCAGAGGAATAAAGCTAGTTTAGGATTTTATTAAATAAATGCAATTTATTTAATTGGTTAAATTTGATGAAAAAATGAATTAATTAAATAATGATGTACTTATTCAATTAATAGCAAGATTTAGGGTTTATAATGCATTTAATGTGAAATGCAGTGATATTTGATGATAATGATGTCGATGATGTAAAAATTTCAATGAAGGTGTGCGATAAGTGTTAGGTCAATTTTACATATCTACAACAATGTATTCAATTTGTCATGTGCTTCTTCAACAATCTTTGCAATATCTAAAACAATAGGAAATGGGGGAGAGGGTATGGTTTAGGACATAGACCACACCCACTTTCCAATTATTTCATTGAAGGATAACTCTAAAGATCTCAACGCATAGGAGAAAGAGATCTTGCAATAGGGTTGTCCTAGGGGATGATTATAAACTAATGAGGGGTTCATCAGCAAGCTAGGGATTGGAAAGACAAATGTAATGCAAGATGTAATGCTAAATCATAATATGATGCAAAATTTAACTAGATGGCCTAGAAAATGGTTATAAAATAGAATAATAAATTGTAAGATGAAATTTGTGCACCTGGGAATCTAAAGGTGATTGAATGAGGCTCTAAAATGCTGGAAATACTAACTTTAATGCTAACTGGGACTCATGAAAATATGGGTGAATCAGTCCTAGATTTGGGTTTCTTTGTAGATACAAGATTTTGACAAATGGGTATCCAAATTTTTAAAAACTTAAATTTTGACCTAAATTGGGACTCATATGCCAGAACTAGCGAATCAGTCTAGTTAGGGTTTTCTGAAACTTCAAAGTTAGAATATGGTCTTCAAGGTCTACTTTGTGCTTCCTAATTGATTTCTAAATCTGAAACCCTGATTTGCAACCTGTAGATGTCTCCCAAGTATCTCCAATGCAAGGTGATTGTTCTGCAATTTTCGTACACACGCCCTGCTGAAAGCATGGACCCTCTTTTTCTTTCATTTTTGGTGTTTGGCCATTTCATTTTGAGGATCTACTTGCTTTGGTATGTGCCTACATGATTATCTTATTCCTGCAAATGCCCCACTTCTAGGAAACATTTTGAAAATCTTATGTTTTGGACATATTTTGGGTTTTTTGTTATTTTCGGGAAAAATCCCTCTGGGAGGAATACCTTGAATGCCTTGAAAACCCAACGAAGGTTGCTTTCACATTATTTTCAAAATTTCACATACCTCACCAAATTTTGCATGGACTAGATTTCTCTAAAATTTTGTCGCCTCGTCAAATTCTCGGGTTGTGTTTTAACCTATCTTGTCAACTACATTAATGCTCAATGGTACGATTCTTGTGGCCAATATTTACTTGGTTTTTTTGGGAAATCCTTGTTGTCATTTTCTCTACATTTCCATAAGGATTTTTATGTTGAGGTGCTTAGGTGATTTGTAGATTGAGTGATTGTTGACGAATTTCTTGCATTTTCATTGTAACTGTTTGCTAGGCCACTGAAGTTTGTCACCGGCCAGCACTGCAACTCAATTCACTTCATCCATGGTATGTGGATTTTTCCTTTCTTGTGACTCTTGAATGTAAATGATACTTTGGTGCTTTGATGTCATTTAGACTCTATATTTTGCATATTTTGGTGTCAAGTGTTTAAATTGGGGTTGGTGTTTTTCATTTTCATGAATTCTAAGAGCCTAGTCAATATATTCCTTTGTTCATTGTTGATTTTGGTGGTGTCTAGTGTTCTCATTTTGTATTTTTGAGCTTGACCTTGTGTGAATGGTTATTTTTGTTTGGTTCGAGTTTTGGGTTTTTTGAGCTTGTTTAATTTTTGACCCTGAGGAAGTTTGTGAGCATGTTTTCAATTTCATCTAGATGAAGCTCACTTGTTCCTATTTTAAACAATCCATTTTCAGGCTTAGTAAAATAGGCAATCTGAAATTGAGCTAATCCCCTATGTTAATGGAAATTTTTAGGGTTTTAAGCTTAGGAAATCACTGATCAAGTTTAGGGCATCGCTATTCCTCACCAATTTGCTTTTGAGAGAGTTGGGAACTTGAAGATGATCAATAGGAGACTAAAAAATAATGTGATTTGAGCCCAAAGACCTTAAATTCATGATCAATTAATTATTTTGGGTGAGATTGGGAGAAATAACAGTTTTTAGGATTTTGAGGTTTTCACGGAATTCCTGCACCTTCACAATTTCACGATTTTCCTTTGTCTCCTCATTTTCTTGGATGTGTGCAAAATCCCAGAATTTTGTATACCCCATGGATTTCCCTCCTAGGTGGATTTTCCTGAAATAGTCTCATAGTATGGAGGATTTGAAGGTTAATGAATGCAATGTTATTGGTTTAGCATCTCATGCTTGATCTGAATCATTTAAAATATGTTATATGATTTTCCTTTGTCTTGTGATGATTTATTTTTTGGATAACCATGTTTTATTGTTATAATTTGCTTAGTAGGGAATTTCCCAGGTTTCCTCCTTGGCTTGATTTCCCAAGATGGCTCAGAATCCCAAATTTCTTAATAATTGTGCTTTATGTTAAATTTAAGGCATTTTAATCATAGCTTTTGGTGGATTGATTATAATTATATTGTTTATGGTTGGATAATATCGATGTTGATATTATAAAGGGGATTTATTGTGGTTTCTTGCTAGATGTAGCCTAAATCAAGTAGAGTGATGTCCAACAAGATAGTAGGAAAGCAAACATATTCAAGTGTTGAAGGATCTTCTATCTCTGAGGTAGAGAGAATTAAGATGGACATAAAGAGTAAGGTTCCTGAGTCTAAAATTTCCTCCATTTGGTGTGAGGTTGGTGATGCCCATGTAGGAAAATGGGAGTATGAGGAATTCAAGGTAAGAATGGAACAACAGGACCCCCCATTGTTGGCTAGAAGGTTAGTGGAATAAAGGTTGGCTCATGTGGCTAGTTTTCCTCCTACAATTCAATGCTATGAGTTTGTGTTAGAATGTGCCAAGTACTATGACAGGAGCACACAGAGGGTGATTGGCCCTTACGGTAGGGTGTTGGCTAACTTCTCCCCTCCTTCAGTGGCATAGAATTTTTACATGCCTAATAGGTCCCATGTGGTGGCCTTTGATTTGGACATGGCCAAGAAGTATTATGAGGATGATACAAACAAGGATATGCAAGTGATCAATTCTTGGTTGGAAAAACCTAAGCCTGGTATCTCAAAATTGCCAAAACAATTATTCAAGGCCAAATTCAAGCCAAAATATTATGATGAAATTACACTCCTCAGTAGAGTAATGGGCTTGAAAAGTGTAGGAGTCTTTGAGAACTGGATGTTCCTCATTATAGTGAGGATGGAGCAGAATATTGATTATCACTAGGCAGGCATCATAAGTTCCATGATACACGATCAATTATGCAATGTGCTATAGACAAAGAGCTTCACCATGACTTCATACCTAGTTTATGCACTTGCCAAGTTTCACCCATACAAAGGATTGGATACCAGAGATGTACCAACATTTGCACTTAGGCAACTCAAGTTATAGGAGGGTGAATGATGCATTTACCATGTACATCACTAGGTTGCTTCAAGGTGTAGAACATGTTCACATTTTATACTAGGCCAAGGAATTGATTAAGAAGTTTGGAGCTTGGTTCATACAGTTCCCAACTTTCTCATACATTAGGATAGATGGATGCCAAAGAGCTCCATACAAACTTCCTAGGTACCCCATGGACCACATCATACTCCTCAAAGTCAAGGCAGATATGCGACTTTGATGACATATTCAAGAAGGAAAAGCACAAAACAAGGTTTGGAAATGACTTTCCTCTTAGGATAGGCAGTAATGAGGCTTGTCCCTCCATACATACAATAATTTTTTTTAGGAGATGAGCACTCTAGGCCTATATTTCCATTCCAAAAGGTTCAGGTTTGATAGAATTGGTGAAGCTCAAAAGAAGACCAGTAGGGAGTACAACCACAAGGATGACATATAAGACTACTGGGCCAACTACAAAGATGAGTTTGAGATCAGAAAGAAGAAATTCTCTAGGCTACTAGGAAATTTGATTAGATTGTACAATGTTAAATTCATCCCAGATTAGATAGATGATGATGGGAATGCGATTCAAAGTGATGATTATGAAGCTGTGAAGGATAAATCAGTTGGTGAAATAGACTAGCTAGAGGAGGAAAAGACAAAATTGGAACAAGTCATGGCTCCCATGATTAAATACAAAAACTTATGGCTTAAGCTCAATATTTGGGAATTGGAGAGTGAGGGTGTGCAATGCACCTATGACCTAATGGGAGACTTAGAGTCTCATTCTACCTTTGAGGAGTTAGTGGAGCAGGACCCTAAGGGTAGGGCTAAGGTGAGCTCTCCTTTCAATACAAATATTAAGGATGCTCAAGTAGAGGAAGGAGAGAAGCAAAAAAAACCTATTGCCAAGAAAAGGAAACATATTTCAAAGGAAAAGAAATCTACAAAGGAAGAACCTAAGGAAAAGGGAGACGATGGTAGTGTTTCCATGCCTAATAGAAGAAGAATAGTGTGATTGTCTCAAAAGAGGAAAGAATCTTCCAAGGCAGAGGATGAAATTGGCCCACCAGTAGTGAATGTGGAGAGGTCAGGAGAGAAAACATAGGTATACACAAGAATATCAAGAACTCCTTCCAAGGATAGTGTGCTGAAGGAGGATGTTCCCTCAGTTGCCCCTACCATCGAACACCATGATGATGTCCCTCCTTTGCATGAATCTCATGATGAACCAAGTGAATCTAAAGATGCAAAGGACCACCAAGGTCAAGGAGAGGAAGAATTCCATAAAGGTGAGCTCTACAGTGTAGAGGCAAAGATAGAAAAGATATTGAAATCCCCTTTGGTAACCTGTGAAGACTCACTTACTAGAAATTCAGAAGATAGAACTTCAGAAAGGGAGGAAATTCCCACCAAAAATCCTTCACCAGTACATGTAGAAGAGGAGCATGATGGAGATAGGGGTAGGAATCCAGAAGAGGACAAGGAAGATAAAACTGAAGAGACTCCTGATAAGAAAAATCTAAATGAAGATTCATCTAGGGGTTAGTAGGACAAAATCGAACATGGTAATTTTAGTCAGATTCCACTCTTCCTGCTTGGTTGGATAGGGAATTGAAGAGTAAATAGATTATAGTGGATGGCACTCTTCTAAACTAGGATGACTTGTTAGCCAAAATTGGGAAAGGTAAAACAAAGAAAAAGGCCAGAGTTGTTTCAAATATTGAGAGAGATGATGCAAATAATAGAGTGATTCACATTGCTACTCTTGCCCCTGATAAGAATAAGGATGATGTGATTGGTAGTGATTACAGTGTTCTAACAATCAACTTAGGGGGCCTACTTCCATGATATAGGATATCGAAGAATATGAGGGATCTAGTGCTGCAATTTTGAGTAGATTGAGGAAAGAGGTACAAACCAAACAAGAGTTAAAGAAGGAAAATGAGAAATTGAAGAAGTATCTATAGGGTTTGATGAAACCTTTACAATCTATTGGCCAAATCAGTTCTTCATCATCTATAGCGAATCTCTTACCAGAAGAAACTATAACTGAGTTAGAAAAGATGAAAACCACTACACATGCCACATTAAACTAGTTGCAAGGGGTATTAGCCCAAGGAGATGATGCAATCAAGAATATTCTATCAACTAGTGGAGATGCCCTTGAATTTGTGGAGTGGTTAAAAAGTGTGTTGGCTCAGGATAAGGAGGATGTTGATCTCTTGTTGCATAAAGCTAGAACTATCATGGAGTATACTAAAGAAAAGTTGGTAAGTGATGGAATCCTCTCCTCCTTAGTAGTTGTAGAACCCTGGGAGTGGTATGATACTTTGCAGATTAGAAAAAAAGGTATTGAAGAAGGTGCATAAGCAAGGGAAAAAAATAGAGAGCACCTTGACAAATATTTACAATAAGTGTATCTCATTCTTTGAGATAATGACTGGCAGGAGGAGGTTTGCACCCAAAGATTTGAGCTCAGAGCAATTGAGAAAATGGTGGAATGATGTATATGCTCCAGTTGATGATAGTCCAGTTACCAAGCACTAGCTAGATGATGCAACCACTTACATTGCAGTATGGATAAATATCAAGCCCTAAGGGAAAATTGGGATAAAACTATTAAATAATTAAGGGATGATATTAAGTCCATTGAGAGAAGAATTAAAGTGTTGGTTATTCCACCTTTGGCCGACTTGGACAAGGTATTTTTGATAATACATGATAAAATGGGGCAAGACAAGGAAAAAGGGGAAAGCATTTAATGCAATATCACATTAAATTTTGTGCTTCCCCATTATTCCCTCTTCATCCTTCACATGCAATGGATTGAACTACATAGGAGAACCCAGGCTGACCTGGATGAGTCCCAAGCATTTAATGCTATTTTATTTTGTTCTTGAACTTCTTGGGCTGACTTGCTTTGTGGTCATTTATTATTGTAACCCTAATTGGGCCAACATATCTTGGGGGCCTGTTTCTATAAATATGGCATTTTTTCTCATTTGTAAGGGCTAGATAGTAAATACATTGGAGTGAATTAAGCATTAGAGCAAGAATTAGAGCTAGGAGTTAGTTTTATTTTGGAGCAAGTGTTGTGACATAGAACATTGGAATTATTGCTACCTTGGATGATTCAATACAAGCGAAGACAATGTTTCTTGGTGAATTTTCTTGTGTTGGTTTATCTTTCATGGTTCTTATGATTCTATCTTTTGAAATTTCTCAAGGCTATTTGATATATGTTAGAGTTGAGGTTATATGATTCAATAGTGTTTGTGGTTTAATGCTTGAAGTGTTTGTAGCAATCCCTAGTCCATGCTTTTTGAAGATGGTTGAGTGTTAGTTACTTTGCAAAGTTAGATTGGACTTTAATATTAATTGTGCTTAGTTCAATTGTGAGTGTTTGTTCATTTCAATTACAATAGGGTTTTTTTGGATGAATGTTCATGATCTAAAAATATTTAATGCCTTAGAAGATTGCACTATTTCTATAAGATTGTAGGTTCATCTAGGTTAAGAAGAAATTAGTTTCTAAGGGGTTGGTCCATTTCAAGTATTTTATCACTTACATTGTTAATCTTAGGATTAGTGTTGATTTTAGAAATCTCTCTGAAACCCTTATATTTTCTTATTTCTTTATCATTTAGGTTAGTTTCAGGATTTGAAGTATCATCAAATTGCAAAATATGATAAACTTAAGATTCATTATTTGTTTGTAGGAAGGTCCCTTTGTGATTGCCAACATTTTCACATTTATCACTGAGTTGTTTATGCATTGTCAAGACCTAACATTAGAGACCTTGGGTTATCTCTTGCAGCTTGTTGATAGAGATTTACCTTTCAAGAGAGATAGGATACTTGTATCTTGTTTGAGTTGTTGCTATGCAGAAAATACCATCAACAGATTGGCGCTAGGAGCAGCTGAATAAGCAAGCTGGATCAATTTTTGTTTGCCATTTCTCCTCATAGATTCAAAAGAAAAACCATATCTACTCCAGGAGAAGAGGAATTTCAAGAGTTGCAAGCTCCTACTAGGTCAAGAAGGACCATAAAAGGAGGAGAATCATCATCCATCCAACCACTTCCATCATCTCCATCATCCTCATCTTCATCAAGTCCATCTTCATCTGATTTTGAAGCCATCCCTGTTCAACAACCCAACAAGCCATAAATCATCCATTACCACCTCCACCCCCACCAATGGTTTTCCTTTCTAACAATCTATCTCCCTTGACCTTCAATAATTACAATGTTATGACCAAGAACCCTAAACACTTTTCTTCTAAGTTCCATGTTAGTGATCCCAATAGGATCACAGAGGAACATATCAAAATTTTTAGAACTTTCCTTAGGGATAGAGGAATCAATCATGAGGATTTAGCATGTAGGATATTTCATTATTCCATAGGAGAAGATGTGTTCTACTGGTACAATCATTTTTCTGCTAGGTCTATTCATAATTAGACTAAACTAGAGACTGCATTTCTACAAAAGTTCAGGATTCCCATTAGTCCAAATGATCTTTACCTTCAGTTCACTAAGGTTAAGAGAGAGGTCAACAAGCCCATAGGGTCCATTAACAATAGGTTTCATCATGCTTATACTCAACTCTAGGCTTCCTATGTTGTAGATGATGCCACTGCTTTAGAAGTCTATTATGAGGGTCTTGATAGTCTAACAACTACCTTCATGAAGTGGAGAAACAATCCTCTAACCACCCTAATTGATGCATACATAGAAGTTATAAAGTTTAGTACCAGTGATCTAAGACAACACTTATCTAGGCCTTTACCATCATTAGGACCCACTACTCACCCTAGGAAAGTCCTAGCTCTCAATCAGGCTCTTACCAATCATACTCCTATCATGAATCTGATACCTCAGTTGCCTTTGGTTCCTCACCCAAGACTCACTGTGAATCAAGATCCACCTATGGTTAGCTACCCTTAATAAAAATTTAATCAACCCCTTCATCCACAGCCTTAGACTAGTTTCCCCACATATTTGCAAAATTATAAGGTATTGAACTAGTCACTAAGTTCTGGTGCTGCAATAGGATATCCTCAAAACAGTGCAAACTAGATTCCATTTAATAATCCTGACAAGGAAAGGTTGGATGAACTGATTGAACAAGTGAAGAAGCTAAACATGGAGGTCACTTATCTAAGAAGCCAGAATAGTCAACTATAGGTTGCTCAAAAGAGTATGTATTCCAAACATAACAGGGAAAATCAAGAATCTCAACAAGGACAACACTTTGATAGGAGATTGTACTTTGAAAGAGGACATAATTATGACAGAGGGCTGAATTATGATAGGGGACAACCTTCTGGCTATAAATTTGATAGGGGGAAAGTTGGTGGACAAGGATTTGATAGAATACAACCACCCAGACAAAACAAGACTTGGAATACGAGACCTAAAAAGTGGGGGTGTTCCCACCCCATTGGATCAGCCAGTTAATCAAGAGAAGCCTCGAAATGATGTATACCTACCTGAAGCTATTTTATTAGGCTGGTGTAGGCTTCATAAGATGGGCCAACATTCTGAGTTAGACTGTCCTGAGTTCTAGACAACTGCTGCAATCTTTCAGTATGAGGTAGAGAATAATGCAAGTAATCAGGAGTTGGTACCATCCACTCCTTATGACTCATTAGTGTTAGTGCTAAATCATGCTCCTTTCCTGCAAAGTGAGGAGAATGTGCTTGAAGAAGAGTCAAGCCAGTCTAAGGAGGAAGTATATCAGATGTGCAATGGAGATGAGATTATGCAGTTGTTTAATGCAAATCCTGTGAATGATAATGGCCCCATGGATGAGGAAGAAACTTATGTTGAAGAGGTGTACATATTCCAGCAGCCTATTAAGAAATATGACTTAAGAGATCTAACAAATAGATGCCCGCAAGATGGAGACCTATTCACCACTTCTATTCCTCTAAACAACTTCACCACACCTCCAGATCCCAATGCTAACAATAATCCAACATATCCTCATGTTCCTAGAATGTACTTTTCTAAAGATCAAGGACAAGTGGATCCATCAAAAGGAAGGACTATTGAAACAAGTAAAGACAAGGTGGTGGAATGTCCCAAAGAGGGTCCCACTAACTTGAGTACAAAGTAGCTGTCCATATATGTTGTAGAAGAACTCAAGAAGCTAAAGGTAAGTCTCTCTACATTTGAATTATTGAGATTCCCAACTATTAGAATGCAGTTTTAGGAGCTTACAGTATGAGTTTGGTATCACAAGATAGATCAGTCATTGGAACTGTCAATAAAGCATCTAGCTCTCAAGTAGTAAAAGATTAGAATCAAGTTCACACACAACCTTGAGATAAAGGGAAAGAGAGATATAAAAGTTAGGTTTCCCAGGTTGATACTCCCTTAACTTTTTTTCAAGGAAGAACAAAAACTCCTCCATTTTTTATTTTTGTCCATATATTTGGTAAGAACCTACACAATTGCTTGTTGGATCCAGGTGCTTTGACCAATGTGATGCCCTTTGGTGTCTATAGAGCCTTAGTAATTACACCTACTATCTCCCAAAATAAAGTCACTCAACTAGATAGAACAAAAGTTAATGTTGTAGGGGAATTGAACATGATCCCCATGCAGATTGCTTCTGATCCTAGAATTCAACAAGTCATTAATATACAAGTGGCAAATATACCTGATCCTTATGGTTTGATTTTGGGAAGGGACTTTACTAAGGCCCTAAATGGATATGTATCAACTAATCAATCCCACATGTGGCTTCCCTGGAAGGGAGTTCCAAACCAAATCAGGATTGAAAGGGATCCTAGGCTGAAATATGTGATGACAGAATATCATAATACTTTGAATGAAATACTGATATTAGAGGTGAGCATGGGTAATTATGTGTTGACAACCCCTTTTGAAGAATCTGATGTGGAAGAAGTTCTTATGCTGCATACTGCACCCATTGACCTCACAACAAAATCCAGTGGTACTGGAGCCCTGGTGGAGCCAATTAATGATGATGATCCTAAAGATAACCAGCTCAACTTGCTGGATAATTTCCAAGAATTCATCTAGAAGTGCATTGAAGATCATATTCATTTGGGTAGAGGAATGGATTATGGAGAATTACTCTTGCCCAATTAGTGTAGAGTTCACAATGCCTCCCACTCTAAATTGGAATGTTGCTTGTGCCAAACTATAGTAGAACAAGTGCAGAATTGTATCAACACCACTCTAATAGTTAGAATCAATATACAAAATAATCAAGAGGATCCAAAAGGAAAGAAGGTGATTTTTTCTAAGGAACCTTCCAATAACAACAATACAAGGGCTACAACAAGGAAATCTGGAGTTGCTAGTTTTTGGACCCTAAGGTTTCATGGATCTAAATCAAAGCAAGGAGTTGGGGAAGGATTTGAGCTAATTAGTCTAAGAGGTAAAACTCTCTTCACTACTCATAGACTTCAATTTCATTGTACCAATAATGTAGAAGAATATGAGGCTTTGATTCATGGGTTGCTTATTGCACTAAGGAAAAAGGTCAAAATTTTGCAAGTTACAAAGCAGTACTCATGCCATGACAAAAGGATGACCAATTATAGGAATAGAGTATGGAACCTTATTGAGGGATTTGATTCCTTCAACATCCAAGTGATACCACGTAATAAGAACCAAACTGTAGACTCCCTAGCTTAGGCGCCTAGTACTTTGTAACCTTTGTCTCTCTCTGGACTAAAGAAATTTACTATGGAGCTGACTCCAGTGCCTTCAATGCCTGAAAATGTGACCAACTTTCAGGTATTTGAAGATGATAAGCATATTTTGGATTTTATTATAGGTTAATATGTCTTTACTTCTTAGATCATTGATGAAGTTGAACCCCAAGAAGCAGAGATGGATTTGGAAGGGGTTATTAATTTGAAGACTAATACTATTCCAAGGGGAATGGTGTAGCTAGAGAGGAGTTTTGATCTAGATAAGGTTAGAGATCAGGAGTGAGATGCTAAGGAGTCCATTTGTGGACAATGTGAAACATAGAACATGGGGACTCAAGATGATGTCGACAATGGCTTCATTGGTAAAGTGTGTACTTCAGAGGAGAGAAAAGAAATCATCACTGCCTTGCATACATATCAAGACATGATAGCCTAGAGTTATGAGGACTTGAAGACATATGACACTTCAATAATAACTCATACTATCCCTTTGAAGCCAGGGGCAAGACCTTTTAGGCAGAGGAAAAGGCTGATCAATGCCTTGCTGGAGCCTATAATCTAAAAGGAAGTGTAGAAGTTGTTGTCTGCCAGGATCATATTCCTAGTCAGGCATTCAACCTGGGTTGCAAATCTAATTCCTATGAGAAAGAAGAATGGGGAGATTAAACTATGTGTGGATTTTAGGAACCTTAATAGAGCATTAGAAAAAGATAACTATCCTATTCCTTCATTGGATGAAGTACTTCAAATTGTCAATGGGTCTCAAATGATGTATTTTCTAGATGGCTACTCTAGATATAACCAAGTTATGGTACAATATGAAGATAGGCATAAGACTGCCTTCACCACAAAGTGGGGTACTTTTTCTTACAGGAGAATGCCCTTCGGCTTGATCAATGCTAGGGCTACATTCTAGAGGGCTATGGACATTGATTTTAAAGACATAATTGGTAAGTGCATAATAATTTACATGGATGATCTGACAATTTTTTCCAAAAGTTGAGGTGATCATACAGCAGACTTATGCAAAGTATTTTAGAGGTGCAGAGAGTTTGGCATCTCTCTTAACCCAAAGAAATGCATCTTTGGGGTTACTGAGGGAAAGTTTTTGGGGCACGTTATTTCAGAGAAAGGAATTTCTATTGACCCTGAACAAGTGGAAGCCATACTCAAGATTCAACCACTTGCTAGTAAAAAAGAAATGGAATCATTTTTTGGTAAGATTAACTTTGTAAGAAAGTTCATCACTAGATTTGTTGAGATATTCAAGCCAATGAATGCCATGTTGAAGCAAGAAGCTAAAGTTGAAAGGAATGTAGAGGAAAAAGAGAAATTTTTAGAAATAAAAAGAGCTATTGTTGAAGCCCCAATCTTGGTGATTTCTGATTATGCCAAGTCATTTTACATATATTCATTTGCTTATGATCACTCTTGTGCTGGCATGTTGACTCAAAATTCTGATCAAGGGAATGAACACCCCATAGCATTTATGAGTGCACCTCTAAAAGATGCATAAATAAGGTACTAAAGTGCGGAGAAGAAAGCCTATGCCTTAGTTAGAGCTGTGAAGAAATTTAGACACTATATTCTAAGGAACAATGTCTTTGCAATAGTTCTTGATCCTACATCAAGTTGCTACTAATGCAAAATGAATTGGGAGAATGCAGAGCTAAGTGGGTAATTATGTTACAGGAGTATGATATTGAGATTCATCCCATGAAGCTAGTAAGATGGCAAGGACTTACTAAAATAATGGCAAAAATGGGTCTTGACCTTGCAACCCAACATTATAATCTTAAAGATGTTTCTCCAAGTGACTAGTATGATGATATCATTTACTATCTTTTGAATCAATAATGTCCAAATAACCTTAATTATGTACAAAGAAGAGCACTGCACTTGAAGAGTGATAATTTCAGGATAAAGGGGGATATTTTATACAAAAATAATCATGAAGGTGTCTACTTAAGATGCTTGGGAAAGCAGGAAGTTGCAAGGGTTATGTCATAATTTCATGAAAGATATGGCACTAGCCATACATCTATGCCTTCCACTACAAATCAGATTTTGAGGGATCATTATTATTAGCACACATTGTTCAAATACACACACAACCATGTCTGAACTTGTCATGTGTGTCAAACTACAACCGCCAGGGAAAAGCATGCAACACTCCCACTTCAACTAGTTTTTGAGGTAAAAACTTTTGCACAATGGGGAATGGATTTCATAGGTCCAATCAACCCACCTTCCTCTATGGGCCATAGGTATATTCTCACTGCTACTAACTATTTCACAAGATGGACTGAGGCTCTTGCATGCAAACAATGTACTTCTGAAGTAGTAATCAATTTCATCGAATCAGGTATTATCAATCGCTTTGGATGTCCTTTGTCTTTAGTTTATGATAATGGTCCTACATTTGCATCATTAAAGTTATCTAATTGGGCCTTTGATCATGGAATCATAATTAAATTTGCATCCAATTACTACCCCCAATGTAATGGTCTGGCTAAGTCCTCTAATAAGAACCTAGTGACAGTCATTCGTAAGCTGTTAGAAAGAAACCCTAAGGATTGGCACACCCAGCTTTGGTTTTCTCTTTAGGAAGATCGTACAAGACATAAGGTTTCCATAATAACTTCCCCTTACCACCCGGTTTATGGGCTAGAACTTGTGTTTCCCATCCAGTTAAAAATCCCCACCCTACAATTCATTAATGAATATTATGATGAAGGGGAAAAACAGGAGGCCCGACTTGCTGAACTATTACACCTTGAAGAAAAAAGAGATGAAGCCCTTGAAATTTTTTCCAAACATTAGAGTGTAGTCAAAAGATGGTTTGATAGGAGAGCTAAGGTTATAGCCTTTAGAATCTTTGACTTGGTTCTCTACTAGGATAAATCCCATGACCGTAAGGGAGAGCATGGTAAATTTGACAAAATCTAGCTTGGCCCTTATCAGATTTCAGAGATTCTGGGGGATAATGCTTTTCACTTGAAAACTCTCACTAGAGAGGATATTTCACTGCCTATCAATGGGTAGTACCTGAAGCATTACTTCCAATCCCGAGTTGTTTACAACCCTTTCTTGTACATAGTTAGAGTAGGTTTCCTTTCTGTTTGGTTTGTTTTGCTTTGGTTAGAGTAGGTTTCCCATTCATCTTTACTTTGTTTGTTTGTTATTGTTGGTTAGTTTAGGTTTACTTTTGGTTTGGTTTGTTTTTTCCCCACTCTTGCTTTGGGGTTTTCCTATTTTCTTTGGGTGTGTTGCATCTGCATGGCAATTATTTTATTATCTGGGACTGTTCTAAGTATTTCTTTTTAAAAATTTCAATCATCCTTCCAGAGTCAATTGGTAAAAGTCTTGTATTTGGTGTCACATGTATTAGGTGCTATGAGTGGATGACTCATGGGCTAGGTTAAATCTAGAATGTATTTGTGTCTCATATCTTTACACAAATATTTAAAATTCCAAAGGAGCATAGGGTCCTTATGAAGTCTGGTTAGGTGAAAAATCTTATTTCTGCTTCAGTGCCACTGTGGTTCTCAGCCCTAAGTGTGAACTTCATTGTTCATAGGTTGAAATAAGAGTAAAAATAAAAGAAAGATAAAAGGAAGAAAATATAAAATATTGAAAATCAAAAGAATGAATTCAACTTATCAGGAATATCCAAGTATCTCTACCGAGGCTATGGATGCCTAGCTGGCAATAGAGTTATGCTTGGGAAGACCACAACGATAACCTTGTCAAGGTTATGGACATCTGACTAGCAACAAGGATCTATCTAAAATGCTTTTGGAGTTAGAATCTTTACGTAGCCTAGTCAGACCAAATTTGGTTCCTATTGCAACTAAGGAAAGGGAAATGAATATACATGCACACACTTTGACCCTAGTACAAGAAAAAATTGTCTGCCTCTGAATCTTGAAGCTCTAACAAATTGGTGACCTAGTGTAAGGGCTAAAACCAAAAATTTTGGGTTCTTGATTCCATTTTTTCATTGAAATGCTTTGGAGCATTTTCCCAGTAGGAGTTGCCATTTGTTGTGCAATTTTTTCACACATGCCCTGTTGAAAGCAAAGACTCTCTTTTGCTTTTTTTTTTGGTGTTTGGCCCTTTGATTTTGAGGATCTTCTTGCTTTGGCATGTTCCTACATGATTATCTTATTCGTGCAAATGCCCCCGTTCTGAGAAACATTTTGAAAATCTTATGTTTTGGACATATTTTGGGTTTTTCATTATTTTTAGGAAAATTCCCTCTAGGCGGAATTCCCTGAATGCCTTGAAAACCCAACGGAGTCTACTTTCACATTATTTTCGGAATTTCACATACCTTGCAAAATTCTGCATGGACCAGATTTCTCTGAAATTTCATCGCCCTATCGAATTCCTAGATTATGTTTTGACTTGTCTTGTCAACTGCATTAATGCTCAATGGTACGATTCTTGCGGCTAGTATTTAGTTGGTTTTTGGGGAAATCCTTGTTGTCATTTGCTTTGTGTTGCCATAAGTATTTAGATGTTGAGGTGCTTAGGTGATTTGCATCTTGAGTGATTGGTTCAAGGATTTGTCGACTGATTTCTTGCATTTTCATTGTAACTATTTGCTAGGGCACTGAAGTTTGTCATTGGCCATCACTGCAACTCAATTCACTTCATCCATGGTATGTGGATTTTTCCTTGTTTGTGACTCTTGAATATAAATGATGCTTTGGTGCTTTGAGGGCCTTTAGAGTCTGTATTTTTTGTATTTTGGCATCAAGTGTTTAAATTGGGGTTGGGGTTTGTCATTTTCATGAATTTTGAGAGCCTAGTCGGTATATTCATTTGTTCATTGTTGAGTTTGGTGGTACCTAGTGTTCTCATGTTGCATTTTTGAGCTCAACCCTGTGTGCATGGTTGTTTCCATTTGGTTCATATTTTGGGTTTTTTGAGCTTGTTTGATTGTCAGCCCTAAGTAAGTTTGTGAGAATGTTTTCAATTTCATCTAGGCGAAGCTCACTTGTGCCTATTTTAAACAAGCCATTTCCTTGGGGATAATATGGAGTGGAAAAGTGATGCTGGATTTTGAGTTTGTCGCAAAGGTCATGGACATCCTGATTTTTGAATGGTGTCCCATTATTTGAGATAATGGCTTGTGGGACACCGTAGTGGCATATGAGGTAGTTTAGGATGAATTTTGATATCTACTTTCTAGTAATGTAGGCCATTGGTATAGCTTCCACCCACTTTGTGATGTACTTAATGGTGGTAATGATAAACTTGTGGCCACTAGATGAGGTGGGGGTTATTTTTCCAATGAGATCGAGCCCCCATTGTGAAAAGGGCCATGGTGTGATAATGGGATGGAGCTCTTGAGTTGGAGCATGGATGAGATCTCCATGTTGTTTACATTGTAGGAATTTCTTGATGTAGTCATGTGCCTCTCTTTCCATGGTGGGGCAATAGTATCATGTTCTTAGCAACTTCTTATCCAAAGTTATACCACTCAAATGGGAACCAAAAATGTCGTTATGCACCTCAGTTAGAGTAGTTAAGGCATCCTTAGGATTCAAGCACCTTAACAGGGTTCCTTCTATGCTCCTATAATATAGGTTATCCCATAGGATCACAAAGTGAGATGTCTTTTTGATAAAGGTTCTCTTTAGGCTCCAAGGTAGGTCAGTGGGGAGGACTCCTATTCGTAAGTAGGTATAAATTTCATGGTACCAAGGATCACTAGGACCAATGATTTCACACACAAATTCTGACTCTGGTACCTTGAATGTGGGTATGAGAAGCTACTCTACCAAGAATTCATGTTTTGGGACATTGTGAGGGATGTCCAGTGGGGATCCAATCATTGCCATGGCATATTTTTCTCAATTGTTTTCTCTAGGAATCTACTCAAATGTGATATCGATTAATGATTCTTTGAGATTCTCTACCAACTTTTTGTATGTAGTCAGCTTATCATCCTTTGTTTGGTACTCATTGCTCACTTGATTTACTATTAGTTGGGAGTCTCCATATATATTAAGGGCCATGATGTGCTACTCCACTACTATTTTAAGACCTATGGTTAAAGCCTCATATTCTGAAATGTTGTTAGTGTAGGGGAATGCCAACTTGTAGGATCTAGGTATATAGTCCCCTTGTGGTGTGATGAAGAAAACACCAGCTCCTGATCCATGTTGCATGTAGGAACCATTAAAGTAGAGTTTCTAGTGGTCGGCTATGCTGAGATTGAAGATGGATTCATCCAGAAACTCTGATATGAGTGGATTCTTTGAACACATAGGTGCTTCTACAAGTTGATCTATGATCACTTGGCCTTTGATTGCTTTATGTTCCACATACTCATTATCGTATTCAGATAGAATCATGGCCCACTTGGCCATCCTTCTTGTGAGAATTTCCTTTGATAGTAGGTACTTGATGTAAGGAAAGCTAGATGCAGAAACAACTCTCCTAACGTCAAAACCTCAAGGAAGAACACATAGTCACTTTTAAAATTTACAATTACAGTCAAATTAAGATGCACTTGAAAGGAATAACAGAAACAAAATATTTGACAAACACATATCAATAGCATATTTACGTTGGAAAACCCTTATGGGAGAAAAACCCACCACACCAAGAGAAATCACTTTGTATTATAGTAATGGAGATTACATACAAATATCAAACTTATCTTTCTGATGTCATTTTATAGTAGCATTCACCATGAAAAACCTTGTTACAGAACATTCACGTTATAGTCTTCATAGAATAGAATTCATCCACTGATCATACAATCACACAACAATCGGTTGATCCATCGAACCAGACATCATCTGCTACTCCAGACTATATTCATGTCACCCCTGTCTATTGAGCTTCCTCTCAAAACTGCCACAATGAATTGTCTTCCAATGGTTCCCATTTAGCTTCTCTGATTGGTCAACTAAAAGCCACATAGGATAGTCTTCACACGGTCAAAAAACTTCAAATTGTGTTGGCATTTCGGTGAGACACTAACCGTGTCTCCCCGATGCCACAATACTTAACCATCGATGTTGCCAAGATTCATCCTTATCGCCAAGATGTTACATCAAGTCCAGAGATCTATTACTTAGACTTTGCCATGTCGCCAGGACCTCACACCAATCACATGTATCACTATTGCCAAGACTTATCACTATCAGTGAAACATCATACTGAAGCTTCAAAGTCACACAGACATGAGTTTTCCATTTAGTGAGACAATAATCTTTCGCCAAGACATCACACCGATGTTCACTAAGTATCCAAAATGTTCAACAGTCAGCAAGACTATCGTCCTTCACTGAGAGATCATACCAAGTCATTAAGGGTTATACCGAAGTGTTCAACATTTGGCAAGACATACCACTATATCTTAGACATTACTCTGAATGCTCACAAGTCATACCGAGCACCAAACAATAGTCGGCAAGACTTCTTTCCATCGCTAAGACCTCACACTAAGACCTTTGGGCTACTTTGAGTGTATACCATCGGGGAGACACACCAGTTGTCACCAAGAGTTCTTCCTAAGTGTTCAAGTCATACCGATGTCCCCAGGATAAAGCTGTCGGTGAGACATCCATATCTGTAAGACTTCTTACTGAACACCCAAGACTCTCTCTAAAGACTTCAATAGAAAATGTTGTCGGCGAGACTTGGATCATCATTGGGACTTCACACCGAAGTAAGCCTTTCGGCTAAGGGTCTCCCCAATATATGATATGAATGGCCTATCGATCAAAGATCTCCACTAGGCATAGGGTTACAATGACAATCACAAGTCACAGCAATAAGCTCCTTTGGCATGACTTAGACATTATCTCGACGACCTGTACAAACCACAAGATCCAAAGCTGCTAGCTGGCTAGACCCAAATCATGTCACACCGACTTGCCTCTCTTAGAGGTTTTAGCCTATGAGATTAAGGCATATATTTCCAACAATCTCCCACTTGACAAAGATCACACAGGAACCCCTGGAGCACAACAAAACTTACTAAAAAATCATGGGCACTAAGGCCCATTGAACTGGCACACCACCTGAACTTGTCTGTGCTCATTGGCTTCGTCAATGCATCTGCAACATTCTCTAGAGTATCAAATTTTTCCAAACTAACCCTTCCATCCTCCACCATATCTTGTACAAAATGGCGCATGTACATCTATATGTTTCATCCTGGCATGAAGTATGATGATTCTTTGCAGAAAAAATTGCGCGACGTCACAAAAATAGTTATTTGACTCGCATCAAAACCAATGTTGTTATTTAAGAACACAAAGCGTTTTTAACCTAAGCGCTTCTTTAAAAAAGTATTAGCCACAGGCGCCATGTATTCAGCCTCTGTAGTGGAAAAAGTGACTATAGCCTACCACTTACTCATCCAACTCACTACACCACCATTCAACATGAAATTATATCCACTGGTGGACCTCCTGCTATTAATGTCCCATGCCCAATCAGAATCCACATAGCCTTGAATACTAAGAGTCCTCTGTGATTCAACCAAGTTCCCATGGTAACAAAAAGCAAACTCTAAAGTGCCCTTCAAATATCTGAAAACTCTTTTCACAACATCCCAATGTGTCCTTCCAAGATTAGCCATAAACCGACTAAGAAATCCCACTGCTTGGGCAATGTCTAGCCTTGTACAAAACATTGCATACATAAAGGTATATTTGCACTAGCATGGTTACACTAGTCATGTCCTCCATCTTACATTAGGATATTTTGAATGGATGCTGGATAGCTTCATTCCTTGCAAGGCTGGAACAACTAGCTACTTGCAATCATTCGTACAAATCTCTAGAAACCGATCTTGATGTACTTACTTGCTCTGGTGAGCCACTACTACTATTCCTATCACTGGTTATCTCCATCCCACGGAATATACCTTGCACCAAGATCTTTCATTTTGAACTTATTAGACGGCTGAGGACTTCTTAAGATCCAGAAATCATCGGCACTATTGCCTATGAGCAACATATCCATCAACGCAAATAAATAATAGCGCGCAGAATCACTTTCGGCTTATGCACACAATGATCAGATTTTGATCTTAAAAATCCCAATGAGAAAACAAACGTGTCAAAATTTTGGTACCACATTCTAGGAGACTGCTTTAAACCATACAAAGACTTTCTCAACTTGCAAACCAGTTTCTCTTTGCCTTTCTCCACAAAGTGCCGATTTTAGGACATGTAAATGCAACTGGCTGAGATCGCCGCTGAAATATTATCTCTTCATCCCATTTTTCGACCTCTGAATTTCTTTACACTACTGCAGAAGTGACCGAAATCTGATAGATGTAGAGCAGCTGCCGGGAGGAAAAGGTACACCATAATCAATTCCCCTCTATCGCCGGGAATAACCTTTCTAACCAATCCGCTACTGTTTTCCGCTGCACCATCCGGACCAATCTTCCTTCCAACATCTAATTTTGCGTAGCGCGGCTTTTCTGCAGCGACGGGGCACCAGAAGCTCAAGTGTCTGTCATTCTTTTTATTGCCATTTCTTCATTCATGGCTTCAAATAAGAGTCGAATTAGACATTCTAAAATGCCTCTTTCACGGATCCTAGGCTCATTAATTTGCTAGAAATTAAAGCATAGGCACAAGTAGAATCCATCAAAACCCTTTTCTCGGTTACTTTTCTTTCTGGCGGGGTTACATTTCTCAATTCTTTGAGGGCTGAGGGTTTAACCTTCCTAAACTTTCAAAACCATTTTAGAGGTCTCCTCAATTTGGGTATTTTTGGTGCAGATTCCTCTCTTTCTTTGGTGTAGAAAGAAATTACAACTACATCCCTTATTGTTTCCTGGCTTGTCTCCGACCTCTGGATCAGGTAGAGAAACTGACTCATGAAGATTACGCTTCTACTATATACAGCCCAACCTTCTTCCGCCTCGAATTCCAAAGCTTGTATCTGCTTTTATGCCAGCACTAGAACCAATAAAAATATATTTGACAGCCTTGTTTTCCAATTTAGATCTTTTCTCATTCAGCACATGTGCATATGCCTCACAGCCAAAGATTCAAATGTGTCATAGAGAGGGCTTCTTGCCAAACCATGCTTCCAAAGCTATTTTCTCAACAAGAGCAAAATTAGGAGAATGATTTATCAAATAACATTGCAATAGCTGACCTCCGGTAAAAACTTACTTCTCCTCGAACCAGCACTATAGCATAACCCATTTTGATCTCTCCATCATTTTTCTATTGGTGCTACGCGGCTTCCATTTTGTTGGCCGGGTATAAGGTTATATTCTTATGTCTTTTAATCCCGTAGTCTTTCACTGATTTTTCTGCCAAGTCATCAGAACAAAATTCACCACCATTATTGAAGTGCGGCGGTTTTTTATTCTAATCTAATTTTTCTGGCAGGTTCTTAAATTCAACCCGAAGCCGATTGAACGCTTCTAATTTAAGGAAAATATACAGTATGTCTTCTTAGATAATCACACATCAATGAGCGACGCTAGTATTGGCTTAAACAAAGAGAAGGAACATTCAGCGGACCAAAACATCGAGGAATCAAGATATGATGCAAGTGGAAGATTTGAGGGACTGGGAATAAAGGAAACGTAGTTACTTTACACCGCCTCCATCGCGCTACGATATTCACAAAATTCAATTCGAGGTTACAATCTTTTCAGTCCCTCAACCCGGTTTTTTATTTCTTTAGGGTTTTAAACCTTTTTCTCAATGTATTTCGCTTCCATGATGCCCAAAGCATGGTGCTTTCCCCTAAAGGTTTACTTCCATGAGTTCTGATCGGGGTGCATTCTTTTCTTCATGAATAGCTTTAAATGACTTCACCGGAGACACTATTAAAATTTGCAGGCGTCATGGTAAGTAAAGCATATACAAGGTACCAATCTAGGGCACCTTGCTAGCACCATTGATCCTCTAGTCATCTTTACTGGCCATTTCCAAAGAATGTGACATGCACTCCAATATCATTCAGCTTACTGATAGACAGTAGATTTCAAGCCAGACCTGGTATATGGATAACATCATTAATTCCCTTCATTCTTCCATCAGGGAATTGAATTCTGACTCTTCCACGACTAACAATTTCCAAAGTTGAATCACTTGCTAAGTGCACCTTTCCACCATCATATTCTTCATACCTTATGAAAACTGGGATCTCTATAGCAGGGATGTCGTATTAAGGAAGATTTATGAATCAATCGATAGATCATCATCGGTGCTATCGTGGCTTTAAATGAAGGTGTCTACATCACTTTGAGAGAATCGTATAAGAAGAATTCTTCTTCTTTATTGCTTTTCTATAACAATCCCTTTTTAGACATGACGGTTTCCCACCGGTTCCGACCTTCTGCCTTGTGAGGACTACGGGGGCGTCCTCTCCCCTTTGATTTTTGATTTTGATTTCTTGTCCTTCTTCTTTTTCCTTATAACAATCTTTATCCTAACATCAAAGGCCTCCTTCACCATCTCAAAATGTTTCTTCTCAATATATGCGATAACAAAGAAGCAACAACATCTTTCATCTTGATTGATGTTGCACTCCCAATAACCATCACCGAGGGTGATCCCAAAGAGTCACGGCAAAGAACACAATAGAAACTATAGTGATATAATGGAGTCTACACCAAAAGTTAACTATGCAATCAATATGTTGAATGTGTTCAAATGATCAACTCTGGTCCCTCCTTCCTGCATTCTCAAAGTGTACAACTTCTTCCTTAGGAACAATTTATTCACCAAGGACTTCCCCTGATAAATAGATGCTAGTCTCTTCCACAAGGAAGATGCAGTCTTCTCTTCATGCACATTCAGAAGAATGGAGTCTGCTAAATAGAGCCTTATCAACCCCTTAGACTTTATATTTGCAAGGTCCCAATATTCTTGCTTCATGCCTGTAGGTTTAGTTCCAGACACAGCAAGTCATAGATCATGATCCACTAAGAGATCCTCCATTTTGAGTTTCCACAACTCAAAATTGCTGCCATTGAACTTCTCTATTTCAATCTTTCCTGATGTGCTAGCCATATCAATCTGCAATTCAAGTTAAAAAAATTCTACAAGACTCCCACTGAACATAATTGACTCAAAAAACCCAATGTACCCATAAGGATAACACAACTGGCCAAGCTCTGATACCACTTGTAAGGAAAGCTAGATGCAGAAACAAATCTCCTAAAGTCAAAACCTCAGGGAAGAGTGCAGAGTCACTTTAAAAATTTACAATTACAGTCAAATTAAGATGCACTTGAAAGCAATAATAGAAACATAGTATTTGACAAACACATATGAACACCAGATTTATGTGGGAAAAACCTTACGGGAGAAAAACCCACCACACCAAGAGAGATCACTTTGTATTATAGTAGTGGAGATTACATACAAATATCAGACTTATCTTTCTAATGTCATTTTACAGCAACATTCACCATGAACAACCTTGTTATAGAACATTCACGTTATAGTCTTCACATAATAGAATTCATCCACTATTCATACAATCACATAGTAATCCGTCTATCCATCGAACCAGACATCATCTACTACTCCAGACTATATTCATGTCACCCCTGTCTATCGAGCTTCCCCTCAGAACTACCACAATGAACTGTCTTCCAACGGTTCCCATTGGGATTCTCTAATTGGTCAACTACAAGCCACATAGGATAGTCTTCATAGAGTCAAAAAGCTTCAAACTATGTTGGCATGTTGGTGAGACACTAACCGTGTCTCCCCAATGCCACAATACTTAACCATCGATGTCTCCAAGAGTCATCCTTATCACCAAGATGTTACATCGAGTCTAGAGATTTATCACTTAGACTTCACCATGTCACCAGGACCTCACACTAAAGTTAATCATAAGTATCACTATCGCCAAGACTTATCGCTATCGGTGAAACATCATACTGAAGCTTAAAAGTCACACAGACGTGAGTTTTCCATTTGGTGAGACAATCCTCTTTCGCTAAGACATCACACCGATGTTCACTAAGTATCCAAAATGTTCAACAGTTGGCAAGACTATCATCCTTCGCTGAGAGATCATACCGAGTCATTAAGGGTTATACTGAAGCATTCAACATTCAGCAAGACATACCACTATCACTAAGACATTACTTTGAATGCTCACAAGTCATACCGAGCACCAAACAATAGTCGGTAAGACTTTTTTCCATCGCTAAGACCTCACACTGAGACCTTTGTGCTACTCCGAGTGTATACTGTCAGTGAGACACACCAACTATTGCCAATAGTTCTTCCCGAGTGTTCAAGTCATACCGATGTCCCCAAGATAAAGCTGTCAGCAAGACATCCATATCGCTAAGACTTCTTACCAAAAACCCAAGACTCTCTCTGAAGACTTCAACAGAAAACACTGTCGGCGAGACTTCGATCGTCATTGGGACTTCGCACCGAAGTAAGCCTTCCGGCTAAGGGTCTCCCCAATATATGATATGAATGGCCTATTGACCAGAGATCTCCACTCGGCATAGGGTTACAATGACAGTCACAAGTCACAGCAATAAGCTCCTTTGGCATGACTTAGACATTGTCTCGGTGACCTATACAAACCACAAGATCCAAAGTTGCTAGCCGGCCAGACCCAAAGCATGTCACACCGACTTTCCTCTCTTAGAGGTTTCAGCCTGTGAGATTAAGGCATATATTTCCAACACTTGAGGGGGTCGATCTTGGCGATGAGTTTTATTTTTTGTGCCAACATGTAGTGTCTAATTTTTTGTGAAGCAAACAATACTACTAGATAGGATTTTTCGATGAATGAGTAGTTTAACTCATGCCCGACCATTGTGTGGCTGATGTAATAGATGGCCCTCTCTGTCCCATTTTCATTGTGTTGAGCTAGGAGAGCATCGAGGGCTATTATTGTTGTTAATACATAGAGGATTAGAGGATTTCTTGGGATTGGTGATATAAGGACCACAGGTGTGAGCAAGTATTCTTTGATTTTTTTGAAGGCTTGGTTTCATTTCTCATCCCATTTATATGCTACTCCCTTGTGAAGTAGGTGAGAATACAGGTTTTGTTTGTCTGTTAGTTGTGCTATGAATCTATAGATGGACTAAAGCCTACCTTGGAGGCCTCTCAACTGTTTCAATTTTTTTGGTGCCTCCATCTCAAGGATTACTTTTACCTTGGCAGGATATATTTCAATCCCTCTCATGGACACAATGTATACCAATAGCTTCCCTGATTGTACATCAAAGATGCACTTCTTTGGATTTATGTGGACCTTGTATTCCTCTAGCCTATCAAAAATAGCACTTAATGTTGCTATGTGATCTCTCCTCTTTTTGGATTTTGCTAGTATGTCATCAACATAATCTTCCATAGGTTTATGGATCATGTCATGAAATATTAAGGTCATGGCCCTTTAATATGTTGCTCCAACATTCTTTAGGCCAAATGACATCATGCTCCAACAATATGTCCCCCATGGACAAGTAAAAGTTGTTTTGTGTTGATCTTATTTGGCTATCATAATTTGGTTATACCCAGAGAATCCATCCATAAGTGAAAGAATCTCATGTCCCGTAGTCATGTCTACAATCATATCAATGTTGGGAAGCAAGAAGTCATCTTTCGGAAATGCCTTGTTTAGGTCTTATAAATCAGTACATATACAGATGCCCCCATTAGGCTTTCAAACAAGAACCATATTTTTTACCCACTTCAGATAGTCAATTGGTCATATGAACCCTACATCAAATAGCTTCTTCAATTCCATTTTAAATAACAAGGCTATCTTGGGATGTATTTTTTTGAGTTTCTATCTAACAAGCTTTGCTTCGAGGTAACTGCTAGATGGTGGACCATGATCTCTAGATCAAGTCTGGGCATGTCAGCATAACTCCATGCAAATTTGACTTTTCTCTCCCTTAAGAAAGTGGCTAGAAGCTCCTATTCTTTTGTCATCAATGATTTGGCATAAAATGTGATATGAAAATTTTGCTATGTTCCCAAGTTAACTAGATTGCAATTTTTGGCTAGAACTGTTTATTTTTATCAAGATGTAGAGCTTTGAGGGGAAGATTGAATACTTCATCCTTGGGTGCCTTGGAGAGGTTTTCACTGTTGGATAAATCCTTTCTTTTTACTTTTTTTTGGTTAGAGAGTGTCATGGAGTGGTTTTCGCTCAAATACTTTGAGATTATTCTCATATTTTCACTTTTGTGACTAAAGGATTCAAACATCTCCCTATAGTAAGCTTGTGTGCCCAGAATGATATCAAACCAAGCCTTGTGATCTCTATGTGGTACCATGCTTTGTAGTCCCATGAATTATGAGAGTGCTTCATTGTTTTAGAAAGTTTCTAGAATTGGTGGTCCTCATTGGTTATAATTGATGAGTTGAGGGTAGACTAAGTTGATCTCATGGGTTTGACTGGTTGACTCAAATGACATAGTAATAATCATGAGGAGGGAGGTATCTTCAAAAAGAATGGGTAGGTCAGTTATGGGATCTTCCTCACTACATACATCTATGACTTGATCTATGGATATGGAAATTTGACAAGTGAGTGCTAATTTTCGAGGAATATTTTTTACCTTCTTAACCAGGGAATTTCGACCACGTATGGTTATACTCAGAGGGGTACATCTAAGGCCAATATTTTTCACTCATGTCTTAGTAATGATGGGTATTAGAAGCTTGTTGTCATTTCTTCTAAGCCTCTAGTTTCTATCATAGCCCATGGCAAGCATCAATTGTAAGCCTTTATTGCTATCATCCATAGGTAGATCGATTGTCGGTCTATTGTCTTGATACAAGATATGGGATGGGTCCTCTTCTATTACTTCCCGACTGAAATATCCCCAACTTCTGAAGCTAGAGGAGCTTGCTATGAAGGTTTGGGATAAGGAAGTATCATTTGATTATGGTCGTCCTTGTGACTTGGGAGATTGTGGTAACTCTCCTACCATAAAAGCATTTTTCTTCATTTTGTAATTCCCACATCCATCATCTTGGACAATGACCTTGATTTTGGAAATGGTAGAGATGCCAGGTGTCTCTGTCACAGAAGTTGAGGTGAGAGTGGTTGGATCAATGTATGGAGTTGAGGGCCCTTAATCATTCTTCGCTACTTGGGGGATTTTGTAATATTTTTCGTCTAGGCTCTTGCAGTAAGAAAAGGGTTCAAGATCCCCTTGGATAGTGACCTCTTGGCCAAGGTTGGTATGTGAACTTGACACATTGGTGGAAATTTGATGCTATTGCTTGCATCCTATGGATCCATGGACATCTCAGGAGAATGTTGTAAGGAAAGTCAAGGTTCAAGACCTAATAGGTGGTTTCCATAATTGTTGGCCCTACTTGAATAGAGGGTTGGATAGTGCCTTCATACACTCTTTCTTGATCATCGTAAGCCCTAATTGTGATGCCTTTTTATTTTTCAATGGAATCCTCTGAGATTCTCAGATTCTTTATGAGCTTGAGGGAACATATGTTTAAGCCTACATCTCCATCTACCAAGACTCTTTTAACTTTTTTCTTATGCACTAGGACCACCAGATGGAGTGCACAATTATGAGATGGTTGGGC
The DNA here is from genome assembly GCA_007258455.2 of Sequoia sempervirens. NCBI lineage: Eukaryota > Viridiplantae > Streptophyta > Pinopsida > Cupressales > Cupressaceae > Sequoia > Sequoia sempervirens. The sequence goes on from VDFB02334329.1 coordinate 62,609, forward strand.
GGGAAAGTCTTGATCAGAGAATGTAAGAAGATTTGGGGTAATGATGTTTCTGACCATAGCTTGGAATTGTTCAGCATCAAGATCTGTGGAGACGGTGGATGAGGTTAATGCTTCAAGGATATTTTTGTGAGCTGATGATATTTTCAACAACTCCATGATGGAGATTTGAGTTGGGGTTCTTTTAAACTGATCAAGGACATTATAGCCACCAGGAATGGATTTTAGATTGGAGATGGATGCCCTAGGTTGTTGGGATGGTCTAGCGACGATGACTTTTCCACCATGTGTGGTGACTCCACAATCAACATTGGCTCCCTTAATGTTAATGATAGGGACATATTCTTCAAGTGTTGCAACAACATGTTCATACATATGGTTCACATTCTTATATTTTCCTTTTCCCTTATCATTGTTTCCTTTGTTATGGTTTGGCATCAGATTTTTGTATATGTTTAGGTCTTGGTTTCTTGCAGGTTGCTCCACATTCATGATCTTTTCATCAATGAGTTCTTGGATTAGGTTCTTCAACCTCATGCAACTATTAGTGGTGTGCCCCTTTATTTTGTGAAAATCACAAAGGTGATTTTCATTTTACCATGGTGGTTTCACCAAGGGCTCTTGATAATTGTCATAGGTGGGGATTGTGATGAGTTTTTCCCCCACTAGCCTCTTCATGATGGATTGAGTTGATTCCCTAAGGGCTATGTAATTATTCTTGGGGGAGCTTCTATTTCACTAGGGTGGTCCTCTTTGATCATTCACATTGTTGATTGTTTAGCCATTGAGTCACAATGTTATTTTGATGATTGTTTTGGGGTTGTTGTTGGGTGCTAGTGTGTTAATTTGTCAAGGAGCACTGATGACAACTTTGGCTTCAACAACACCATCATAGGTAATTTTTATGTTTTTCTCCCATGTGTGAGGTTTGTCATTGTAGCTGGTGGATGTGCAATTTTTTTTCTATTCAAAATATGTGGGTGTCCCTCCTTGTGCAATAAGGGCTCATTCAATGTTAAGTGCCTTGGAGATCAATTGGTGGTATGTGGCGATCCCTTGCACTTTGAGATGAAAGGACAAGGTTCCTTCCAAATTGGAGATGATGGTTCAAACTTGTTGTTCTTCTGGCATGAGCCATTTGCTCCTATTGGCTTTGGATTGCCATCATTGTAGGAAAGAAGCAAATGATTCATTTTTACCTTGTTTAAGAGGTGATAGTTCCTCTAGAATGACATCCATACTAATATTGAATGCATAATTTTTTATGAATGTGTCTACTATCTTTTGGAACTTTTTAATGTTAGGAGGGAGGCGAGAGAACCAATCCATCACATGGCTAGCCAAACTTCTAGAAAATAGCTAGATCAGATATGTATCATCATATGTGACTTCCATGCAATGAACTTGGAATTCCTTGATGTGATCTTTAGGGTTTCCTGTCCCTTGGTATTTATCAAATTTGGGGATCTCAAATCCCTTTGGGAATGGTTTCATTGCAAGACTCCTATCAAACCGATAGGGACACAAGTTGTTAGGTGCTTTTTTGTTTTTCCCTGATTGAAGATCAAACACTTGTTGCGAGAGTAACTTGATTTGCATTGTTACGTTATTTTGTGGATCAGGGGGTGGGATGAAGGTGTTCTGCGATGGCTCACTTGTTGGAGGGATGGGTGGATTGGTTGGTATGTTGGTGGATGGTGCTTGCACATTTTTTTGTGCTAATTATTCTTGTACTTGTATCAACAATGATTTTTTTTGGTCTTGTTGTTGTTGTGGTAATAGTGCCTATTGTTAAGCTTGTTTTTGTTGTTGCACCAATAATTCTTGTTGTTGGGCTACTAGTTTGATTGTTTCTTGTTGCTCTTGGTATTGCTTCATCACTTGCTAGTATGCATGTTTTCAAGCTACTTGTTGTTGTGTGAGGTATTGTGCTTAGACCTATGCTTGTGCTTATTGAGCTTGGTATTGGGCTCAAGCTTGCGCTTGTGCCTAAGCTTGGGATTTTGTTTTTGGGAAGCTTGTGCAATTTGTGTAGCTTGTGTCACTTGTGCAACTTGTTGTTGTTGTAATAGGGCTTTGGCTTGAGTATCCTTCTATGTTTGTTCTTGTTGTGTGGCTTGAGCTACCTACACTGCTTGAGTGGCTTGTGCTACTTGTTGTGCTTGTTGTGCAGCTAATTGTGTTTGCACTTGTTGAGTGACTAGTTGTGCAGCTTGCTAATTTTGGATTTGTTGAAGTGCCTTTTGATAGGCAACTTGTTGAGAAGCTTGTAACACAATGCTATATTGGCTTGATATATTTTTGTTTGGTGGTGGAGGTGGTGGTGGTGGTGGCGGATTTGGTATTGTGTTTGTTGTTGTGACAAGAGGCACCATCGTATTGATGATTGGGATTTTTGTAGTGGATGGTGTGATTGATATGCTTGGTCCTTGAGAGACCATGGCTAATGATGTGGTGGTTTCTTGTGTTATTGGAATGGTTTCCATTTGTTGTTGCAATATCGATGGAAATATAGGAGGATTCAGTATGATACTTTGATTGATGTTTGGGGGGTTGTTTTGAATTAGTGGCAGCAACAATGGTAACCCCAAGCTGAGAGTTGATGTTGATGTTGGCGGTAATGATGGAATTGGTGGGAAAGTGAGTGGCATACTTCCTTGGGGAAATGATGAAGATGTAGGCTCAAAGATGCCTCCTAGTCCAAATAGGTCTCCTTCTCCTTGTGAGGTCATAGGGAGAGAGGTTTGTGTATTTAATGGGTATGCTAGTGTTGCATGAAAATATGATGATGGGTCATTGGGATCCTGGAAGGTGAGCGGAATGTATGGGTGTAATGGATTTTGGGGATGGATTTACCCAATATGGTGTTTGCGTTCAAATATTGGTTGTTCACAAGGGGGTGTGTTTGTAGTGCATTAAGAAACGAACTCCCCTTGTTCACAATAGGTTGAGTTGGAGCAATGGATGTTGTGATTTGGGGTATGCTTTGCGTGATGTTTTGGAATGGAGGTGGTGCAGATGAGATTGGTGGCATGTTCCCAAGAGGTTGCTCCACTATAGAGCTCAGATCAAAATCAGAAGGGAGTTTAGCCCCTTATTTTGCTAATTCAAGAATGTATTGTGAGGGATTTAGTTTCATCATGACATCAACGATTTTGTGTGTTTTGAGATTTTGAACCATTTCAATGATCTCATCTTGTGTCACCCCTAGCACGTTGTTGGTGACGTCCTCCACTTGGACAACTTCATCTTGATGGACTTGTGAAAATGGAGGAAGATTGATTGTGAGATTGGTAGACCCAATGGGATTTATTTCAGTGGTGGTTTGACTCAAATCACTCTAAGTTGATGTTTATTTGTTGGTCTCCATACTCTTCTTGTGTTGAGATGTAGTTTGAACCATAAAATAGGGATCAATTTTCAAGAATGTGGGAGATGAATTTCTAATTCTTTAGGTTGATCTATCTTTAGGCTTTAAAAGATTATCTCTAGGATGATTAAGTATCAATAGTTTGATGGTGAAATGTGTGAAAGGTGGATGATATGGATGATTTAAAATCTTTAGAAGATCTTGAGGGGGATGCTATACTTTTGGGACTTTCTTGGATTTTGGATGTTGATTTGATTTTATTCTTGGATTTTGGGATTCTTGGATTTTGATTTTGACATTGATTTGGTTTTTTGGATTGTTTTGACTTTGGATAATGAACAAATAGATCCCAAGATGTTGGATGTTATATTATGGGATAGACTTTCCCATAAGATGATAATTTGACTAAGTGTAGGGAGAGGGATGGATCTACCCACACTTAACCAAACAAGATGATTTGGTGTTTGATTCAAGGATTTTGATTCATGTATTTACCAAAAAGTCTAGCATGAAGGGTGGTTTCAAGATTTTCAAGAGTTTTTGGTGAGATGATCTTGGTTTGATGTTTGAAAGATGGATGAAGGTTGACTTTGATTCTATGTGTACCTAAAAAGACTCTTGTTTACAAGACCTCGGTTTTGAAGAACACACTTTACTTTAAACAAGGTATTGAAATTCCTGAAAAAGATTTGGATTTTGATGAGTACAAACCGAGATTATTTCATGAGGCTCTTCTGTAAAAGTTGAAAAGCAATCTTTGTCTGAATTCATAGTGTTGAAAGATGCTTTTGATGATCTTTTGGACTAAGAGCTTTTGAATTTGGTTTTCGGATTTTGATCTTGCGTGAAATCATTTGAGACACATGTGTGGGGTTCAATTGCTCTTAGCTTTGCTTAGTGAGTTCTTTTTACCACAAACAATTCTTGATAAGGTCTTTGAGCTAGATTTCTAATGTCTTAACTTCTTCTTATGCCACAAATTATATTATGCAGAACTTCAATGAAATCAAGGAAAAAGTTACCTATTGTTGACTTTAGTAAGAAAATTGAGATGTAAATCCAAATGTTTAGAAACCTCTAAGGATAGAATCCCTAGGGCAAGCAATAACACTTGAATTTTGTCAAAAATATTTGCTTCCTAAAGGGTTTGAAATTTGATGAAAATGTTGAATGTTTTCTTTTCCAATGTTTTTGATCAAGCAAATTGTTTTGTTTCCAAGAAAATGCACAACCCTATAGCTATGAAAGACTGTATTTGTTGAATCCCCACTTGGACAAGTCCAACTACGCTTACTCTTAGCAAATGGTTAGATGCTTAACCACATAGGCTCCCCCTTACAGTGCACTTGCTTCTTGGGTAACCCAAGCATTAATACCCATGAATCTCCCATGGCATACTTTCCATTTCTAATAAAAGTTGTAAAATTGTTGGGAGGCTTCAAAACAACCATTCTTGCACCAACAAATAGATCAAGGATTTTGGCCTTTTATAAACAAGGGTTTTAATGTGGGAATTCCACTCATGGGGGACCATCCATGTGGTGAGAGACCATTGCTTCCCTTCTCATCAGAATAATCCTCATGATATTGTCCTTTGTTCCAATATTCACACTTATATCTCGGGTGGAAATCGCTTGGCTTTAGCGTGTTCCTAGTTGGGTTGTTCCCTTGGGTGATTACTTTTTCCCACAAGGTAGGCCCTCTAAGATAAAAAAAAGAAAGAAAACATATTTGTAACTCGATAAATCTTCATTGTGAACCAAAGAGAGAATTTATGCACTATGCTCCACTCACACTCACAAGATTTGTTCAATTTTAAAATCCAAATTGAAGTGTGTGGGTAATTACTTATGCAAATTAATGTCACTAGAAGGCCTTTTGATTCTCAAGATCATCGTGAGGCACAAGAGAGGCACATATATCCTTTTAATGATATTACTTTGAGTAAGTAACTACAAAGAAAATAAGCACTTGTTCATTTTAATTACACAAAGCAATGATTTGATTCTTTTTTAGAGCACCAAAAATGAAATATGGAGATTTCCTTGTTCAATTGTTAATCCTCAAACCAAATCTAGTGATTTTTTCCTAAAGTTCTTTTTAATCCCTTTGTAGCAAAAATGAAATCTTTTGTAGTGTTCTTTTTAGAATCCAAAAAGTAAGTAGGTCTAAAACAAAAAACTAAACCATAGAATGGAAGCTCTAGATTATCACAATAAGCATTAAAAAATGATTTTTTCAAGTTCAAGTTCATGTCTCCAACTCAAATTTGCTCATTTTTTCTTAAGTCCAATGTCCAATTCTAATGTTGACCCTTAACCTTTTTCTTGCAAACATCAGAAATAAGAGTTATGCATGTATTGCAAAATGATAAAAAAACACACCAAATACATCAACTATTTAAGGAAACCTTTTAAATAAAAAAAAATTGACAAGTCATATGAGTCCTTTATGATAAATTTAACTCAATAATAAATGTCAAAAAACATTCAACTTACCCCCACTTTCATATCCATGACATAATTAATAGCCAATATTAAAAAAATTACCTTCTAATAAAAAATGTGTGATCCAATGAGAAGATATTACTAAAAAGAAAATAAAAAAAAGATGACTCCTCTTTGAGGACTAAGTTTTAGTGACAATTTATGCCAAAGAAAAGGAGTACAACTGCACAAGAGGAACCTTGAGTCTTTAAGAAGATTGTTGCAAGGTGCCAAGTATAAAATTTGCACGCAAGTGTTTAGATCCTTGACTGGGTGTGAAGGGAGTCTTGGAATTGAGTAGGATGTGAAAATTGCAATGCCTCTTTGATGAGATAGGTATTGTGGAAGAACTACAGATCATGAGCTGATGGAGGGTCTAGTCTTAAAGGAAAATGTCACCTCTGCCACAAAATTTGCACATGGTGACTTGCACAAATATCAAAGAGATTGCTTGTCGTAGCACGGGTCTACAATACGACACTCCCAAGAATAAAATAAGGTGCTTCAAATATTAATTGAAAATTCACTTTATAAATGTGATTCCCTCAATCTGGCATGACTCCTTTTTAGACTTCTAACCCATACGGTGCTCCTTTTATGACTTCGTTTCATTCTCCAAAGGCTGAGATAACATATTTTGATATTTAAATCTTAACACCTTTTTGACTGCTTTCAAAGCTAGAAAGGTAGTGATTGGAGAAAAGTTTGGGAGGCTCATGCCTTTCCCATCACCTACCCCTTAGTCTAAACTCACATAGCTCTATGTAATTCCACTAGCTTCAATAAACAATATAAATTAAATAAACTACATTAGCTATCTATATGTTGCGTTGATCTTATTATCCTTTTCTAAGACTGCCTCATCACTTTGAAGGGGCCTTATCAAAGAGGAAAATAGCATCATTTTATCATGCCTTGGAAAATATGCACATCTCCACTCTCAGCATCATGACATGCAGAAGAAAAGAAGTAATGAAAATGATTTATGGCACATTAAAAAATAGGACTAGTGGTAAAGTGGATCCAATAGATGGAAGCATTCATTTTCCTTGTACTTATGTTTTGGATTTCAAAGGTTACCCCTTCTATGCTTCACATCTCTATCGATACTGGTATTGCCATGAGCTCTAGCCTCCTTGAGAATGAGAATAAGGGTAATAGGTCATACCACAACCTTTCACATGGTCGCATTGCATGATCATATTGGTTGTAAATTTACACTGGAAGTATGGAAACTAAGAATGCTGATAAAACTAGTGTATCCTCCTCTTAGTCAGCCATCAATACTTACAATTGTGTGCCATCATAATTGCTAGGCTGGAAGAACACACCAACTGACCATTACTCTTCACCGAACGATGGCTCTTGAGAGGTACGAGAGCTATAAAAGTTAATGTGTTGGCAGCCTTTGCTCAGGGCATAAGTGACTAAATTGAAATAGATACAATAGTCACACATATGAGAGAATTCTTAGAGTGGAAGAAGTAGAAAGGGTAGCATTGGAAAAAAAGAGAAAACACATATTTAAGGGTCATCGATTTTTGCGTTCCTGGGATAGATGGCCATTTCACCTCCTTCTATGGCTTGTCAATAGTTGAAATAGCATAGTCATATCTTGACAGGGATGATTCAAATGGGAGCTTTTCTCAAATGGAAGAGGACTTTAGTCTAAGAGGAGTTTGTAGTGCTATTGATGAAAATGTATCATTTAAAGTCATGAATAAACTCTTGTAGCTAGAAGACTAAAGCAAACCCTAGATAGATGTCTCTTTTTCTCTTACAAATGTTAGAAAGAGATTGCTATCAATATAAATGCTATAGAATATTTCTTTTAAATATTGTGTGAAAAATTTTATTACTTTGTATTTCATATTATGTCATACATCAAGAAATTAGATTACTATCTATATAAATACTAATAAATATTGGCAGTAAATACTTTGTGACAAATTTGATTTCTTTATATTTTATACACAATCATTTTATAAATACTAAAACATCAAGAAATCAGATTGATATGAATATAGATCTTTCAATTTAGACTGTTGAAGAGTGTTTAACAAATCTAATTTTCTATCACCTTATAAATTTCAAGATATCAAATTTGTCACACAATACTTACTAGCAATATGTTTCAACATTTGTAAGAAAAAAGGGTAGAATCTATCTAGAATGCATTCAAATCTTGTGACCATAAAAGTGTACAGGCACCTTATAAATACTAAAATATCAAAATTTATATTCATTAGAAATCAGAGTAATATTAAGAGAATGATATGAAGGCCATTGAAATCCCTCCTTCTAGCACCATTTTGAAGATGGTGAAATCTACATATATCTTAAAAGAATTTCAACATACAACTATTAGCATGGTTAGTATTTTAAAACAAAGCAAACATTCAACATCTCTATGAAATAATCCAATAAGCTTCATAAACAAAATAAAATAACAACATAAACCAATTGAAAGCTTAAAGAATCACAATGCATACATATTCCATAGTGGATTGGTGCCACTTTGATATGAAAAGTGGCCCTTTCCCAACCCTTGACAAGATCAATTAAAAATTCCTTGAAGATACTATGACAATGAACATGGTGGATTCAAAAATGCATAACATGTGGATGATTGTGGATCCAAAATGAGGATAAAAGCCTCTTATTTATAGGTGATATTGAGAGGAGAGGCAAAATGGATGAATGTGGGATCATTCAACATCCAATGGGAAAGTGCCACTTGTCAAGATGTGAATGGGAAAAGGATGTGCACATTTTGATGAATGTGTCCATAAATGAAATTAGTTGAAATTTGAAATTAGTGAAATGACAAGGTGGAGGGAGAGTCAAATGGAGTTATGGCCACTTGGCTCAAGGCAAAAGGACTTGTGAGATGAAATAAATTCCTTGTTAGAAGGACACATCCCATTTGGAGGGATTTTCAAATTTGGAGGAATATTCCCTCAAAGATGCAAAGTTGAGAGAAAATGAAGATTTAATAAAATAATTAAATTGATTTATCTATGCAAGTGGGAAAAGCTAGAGGATGTGACATGGATTAAGATTATATTTAATCAGGATTTGATTAAATAAGAGGAGGTTAGGTGATTTTGACTTTTGACTTAGATTTTAGGATTAAAATAAATCAAAATGAGAAGAAAATGATATTAGAATTAATTAAATAAAGATTTGATTTATTTAATCAAAGAGGATGATGTTAGTGATTTAATTAAATAATTTTGATTTATTTAATTAAATGAAGAACTTTACAGGTTAATTAAATAAGATTGATTTATTTAATTAAAGGGGGACTTTAGGATTGATTTATGATTTAATTAAATAAAATTGATTTATTTAATTAAAAGATGAATCATTAGAGATTTAATTAAATACAAGGAATAGTAGATACATGATGTCAATTTTGCATGTCTACACAAAGAAACAAATAAAATTAAACAAAATGAAAAAGAAAAGGGGAGATCAAGCTTTGACCATTTTTCCATCATGATGTAGATCAAATCTAGGCCATTTGTTCAAAAAATGCACACACATTTTGAGGAAATGGAACTTCAGGCCATCCACTAGATGAGTATCCAAAGGGGTGGCTTAGTGAGAAATTCATGCCTCTACATATTGGCTTCTCACTATATAATGAGAAATTCATGCCCACATTTAGGCTTCTCATCATATGTTAACTATTCCAAAGCTATACCTTTTGATAACTTTAATAAAGTGCAACATAATAATAATCTTCGAGCTTCATGAGACAAGCAAAGCTTCTTATGCTTAGAGCTCATGAACAAACAATGAACTTCGAGCTTCATGAGGCAAGAAAAACTTTGTATGCTTGGAACTCATGAACAAACAAGATGGCTCCATAGGCATTCAAAGTGTGTTATGAAAGGTGGCCATATAACCAATGTTGTAAATGAAAAATAGTGTAAGGTACGTTCAAAGGGATTTTTCTTAGTTCATGTAAGGTCTCTTCTTAGGGAATATCATGCCTAACATCTCCAAGAGAGGACAAGTCAAAGAAATATTATGCTCTCGAAAGAAATCAAACCCAATGACACCACCAAGAAAAGGATGCATTGCAAGAATAAATAAAACCACATAGTGAAACATGAGTGTCAATGTTTTCCCCCACTTTAAAGCAATTGCTAACACCATTGTTGTGAGAAATTACTTTAAAGTAGAAGAAGACATGAGAGACTATTTGGAAAGCTTTATGCCAAGTCATATGTTCCTAAAGGAAATCATTCTGTGGATAAGTATGTCACATGCAAGCCAACTTAAGGCATGTCATCCACATCCTGAGCTTGCTCTTATATATGTACATGAAATTTTGTCAACTAGCCAAAAGAGACAATGACAAGTGACATACAAGGATAAGGCTACCTAACCACTTCACCCACTTAGTATGAGACAAGGATGAGTCGAATAGGATGAAAGTAAGTATTCGTTAGAGGAATTAGATGCTTCAACACAAGGAATAGAACCATTCTCCTTGAGATTTTGAATTCGATTAATGAAAGCCTTACATTCATTACTAGAATGACCATGAACTCTATGGTATGCACAAAATGAATTCTTGTAGTCAAATTTCTTTTGTTTTCTTAGAGGAAGGGAAATCAATCAATCTTGTCTAGAAAATATACTTTCTTGATCAATAATAGGAGACATTCCTTTATTTTATGACAAAGATATCATACTAAATATTAAGGAATTAGATGAAAATGGAGATAAGGGAGGTAAACCTAGATCTTTCTTGAAAGAGTATGGTATGTCAGTTTGCTTTGTGTGTTCATTGTATCCATGTGTAGGAGGGAGATTGTATCCAATACCATAATAATCTTTCAATTTAGATGAAGGGGGTTCATGCTTTTGAGAAGGATTGATTCCTTGATGATAACACAAATCCTTTTTAAATTTATGCATCATCCCCTCATGAGGGATGGGAGTTAGATAGCCCCCATCACTATTATGGGGTAATCTTGTTGACGTAGAATCAAGTTGAGCATATGAAACAAAAGGTTTAGATTGTGATATTTTGTACTCTCCCATAAAGGAAGGTGTGAAACCCCAATCATTATTAGAACTTTTATCTAAAAATGAATCATTTGTATATGAATCTTTAGACCTTGAGGGTGAGATTTTGGATTCTTTATTGAAACGAGGCGTAAAATCTAATGACCCCTAATTATGGCTAAAGAGTTTTGTTGTAGGTGAAGGATTAGCATCAACTTGTATAGGTTCAACCTTTGATCTTGGAATGAAAGTATTAGAGGAGTTCAAAATGTTTTGATCATATGAAATTTATAGCTTTGTTCAACTGCTTTGATTGTATATATCTTGTTCTTGTATTCAAATTTCATTGCATAGTGAAGAGTAGATCGAACTCCTTTCATAGCATGAATCCATGGTCTCCCTAGGAGAATATTGTATGGAAGGGGTCCTAGCATGACATGGATAGGGTAGGTAACACTATAGGTCTAACCTCAATATGTAATGTGATAATTCCTAATGATATCCTATTAACATTGTCAAAGCCACGAATATGGATATCATTAAGTTGAATGAGCCTTTTTTCCATGTCAATTTTGTCTAGGAGGTCAATGCTACAAACATTAAGATCTAATCCATTATCTATGATAGTGCACTTAATTGTAGTTTCATTAATTATCACCTTTATCATCATCGATTCTTTTTTGTTTTGAATCTCAAGTGAGATTAACTCATGTTTATGGAATGTGATTTTTGACTTTGTGACTTGCATGGGACAAAAGGATGATGGTACATTATTCAATTTGATATAAGATTAAATCTCCTCCTATTTTATTTGCAATATTTCTTGAAATAGACACTTGTATGTAGGTGATAGTTGAATGAGTTGCCACACAGATAAATTAGTGGGAGCCTTTTTAAGGTATTCAACACTAGGAAAAATATGTTGATGCAATGGTAATGAAGTGGGATGGATTTGCAGTTGCCTACATGTTTGAGCAACTGTGTTATATCTTGGTTGTTGCAAAACATTATTGTTGTTAAGTTGCATCATATATTTCAAGAAACCTCTTACTTTCTTATGTGATTCACTAATGGGAGATGACTTAGGAATCTCACTACTTAAAGGAGATCCAATTTATATCATCATAACCTCAACAATCTTGTCTTTATTTGTATGATCTCTTAGTGAAAATGGATTTAATGTAACTTCATCATCTTGATCTATGGGAGCCTCATTACTAATGTTTGAAAGACATGTGTCAATGTTCACATAGATTCTTCCACCATGATATCTTCCTTAGGAGGATAGCTTTTAGGAGAAGTGCAAACTAGATGTTCATGACATTAAAGGTTGGTTCTTCTAAAATGACTTTATCACAAGTAGGGGAATGGTCAATGGTTGAATTGTCTTGCTCAATAAGGGTTTCCCTAATATTCTTATGAATTTCATCAATCAAAGTATCTTCTTCACAACTAGGAGAGATAATAGAAGAAGAAAAAGTATGATTTTCATGATAATTTATGATTTCATTCCTTTGTTATCTAATTTCTTCCAAAATAGGATAGGTAGGGGAAGAATCATAAAGAGAGTTGTTATAGACCTTTAAGATATGATCATCTAACACCAACATATCCTCATAATTTATAATTTTATCCTCTTCTACTAAATAATTCTCACAAGAAAAGGGGGAATGGAAATTAGGTAAGGTGATGTTTAGAAATGTGTCTATGATGTCATTTTATTGTGCTAAAATATCTTACAATGTAGGAGAGTTTGTAGAAGAGGAGATTTCAACAATGTCATGATTCTCAATGAGTACATCTTCTAACACCAAAATACCTTCATCATGTGTAGGAGATGTATTAGGAGAAGAGCAACTATGATCATCAAGATTGTCTATATTTTCATCTTCTTCTATCACATCATTCCCACAAATAGGAGAGAGAGTGGGTGTAGGTTTAAGGCAAGCATCAAAATTTGCACTCTCTTACACTAAGAGACTCTCATAACTAGGGAATGTAATGAAAGAATGACTAACATGCTTATTGACTAACTTTTTCTTTGCAAACTTGGAAAATACCAAACCTAACATTTTTGAACAGTAATCTATGCAAACTTAAAATGCAATGTAAGGGCCTAGAATGAAATGTGATGCAATTTTCAGATTTCAAACAAGGTAATTTGTTGATTACACTATGCAAAAAGAAAAAAGATGAAATTTTGTAAATGTAAATTTAGAATTGAGCAATGAATGAAATGGACCAATTTAAGCTAGATTTAGTGAAATGCATGTAACAAAAACTCAACCAACTGAAATAGATGATCAATGGAAGCAAACAACAGTGAAAAAAAAAGGTTTTTAATGTTGTAAAAGGTAGTTTTAGATGTGCATTGAGATTAATTTTTCTAGAAGAGTTGTTAGAGTAATTAAGTTTTAACTTAGGGAAAATTTTTTATTAGTTTTTTTCCTACATTTCTCGTACTAGGTGGTTGTTTACCCGATGCTAGTTTTTTCTTTCCTTTATAAGGCATGCATTGTACAGTATGTAGATATCTCATTCTCAATGCATTTTTATTTGATGAAATATTTTTCTATCATTCTTGTGAAGGTTTGATTCTATAGTTGGTCATCTTGGGTGTGCTACTTTCACATGGTATCAGAGCAACCCCACTGCAACTCCTTCTTGAGAGTCTTCATTAAATATTTTGAGATTGGTTGGAGATTTTTTTATTTCGACATTTGAAAATTTTAAATTTTCAAAGATTTCCTCATTCATTTCTCAATTATTTCATTTTGTTTGGAGGTTGTGTGATCTAGAGTAAGAAGCATTGATTTGCATCTTTTCCTGGCCAATTCATTCTGGAGGCATCGAATTTCCTCTACATTGAAGGGGAATTTTTTTGTTGGTTGTGATTGAAGTCCCATTTCATTCCTCTAGGTGTGATTTCTATGGAGGCATGTTCTTCCTTCAGCACAGTGGAATTTGATTGGAGACCCCCTTTCATCTACTCCTTGGTGGCATGTTCTTTTGTGGAGGCTTGACTTTTGAGTTTGAGGGCACATTTGGCAAACAAGAGGCCAATTTTTTGTTGACTAGAGGAACACTTTTTGTGTTTGTTGTGCATGGTTTAAAAGAAGGAATTGAGTTTTTCTTGGCTATTGTTTCAAATTGTTTCAATTTTGTGATTGAATGTTGTGGAGGAGAGTCATGTTTTTGGACTTTTTGTTTTATTTTTTGTCTATGAATTTGAGCTTTGGAGAGACTATTTTTTTGCAAAAAGAAGCTTGATACCTTGTTGGCATGTTTTACAGAGAAGCCTCATCCTTTTTTGTAGTTGGGAGGAAATTGAAAGAGGCTCATGTTGGATGCATTTTCCTTAGCAAGCGGTGTTTGAAATTTTGTGTTGGCTGCATAATTTTTGAAAGGATTTGACTGGCCATAGACTTTATTATTTATAAATTCTTGAGAAAGTATTGCAATTTAGGGCTTTGTTGTACAACATATTTGTGTGGGCCCCATTTTGAAGCCTTTTTTTGAAGATTTCTTGGGATTTTAATCCCACATTTGCTGTAAAGAAGATGAATTTGCTATTCAAATAGCACTACAATGTGAAAGGATGGTGTGAGTAAGACTCACAGGTGTTGAAAAGGCTCGTGCTTCATGTGGAGGTTTCTTGGTTGATCAAGGTGCCTTCATCTTTTGCTTAATTTCTTCTAGTTTAAAAATCATTTTTTTTGCTTTGGGTAATTTTTGAAAAAGTGGTGAAAAATAATTTTTTAGAGGCTACCTTATTGGAGACTTTCTAGTTCAATTTTAACATGGATCCACCTCCATCCATTGAGTTATTAACTCTCCACAATTACCACACCTAGAAAATGAAAATGTGTAGATTGCATCAGTCCCATGGTTTGTGGTCCACTCTAAATGCTACCCAACCCACGCTCACCAAAGAGTATGAAATATTTTCCCATCAAAATAAATGTGACCAAGCTATGGGGTTGATGAAGTTAAATTCTTCAGATAGTCTTCTTTTTCATGTTGATGAGTTGGGTACACTTAGAGAAATATGGGATAAGTTAGAAAATCTATTTGGTTAAGTTAAAGAGATCCATGCATTGTAATTGGAAGGTGAGTTAAACTCTCTTGTCCCTGAAGCATTTACTACTATTGATGAATTCCTAATAAAATTCAAATTAGTAAGGTCACAACTAGTAGGATGTGGAAAGAACAAAACCGATAAGGATTATATCTTCTTGATATCGTCAAAATTGAGAGGTCCTTTTGCTATGTTTTCCTCTACCTTTTCCTCCATAATGGATGCCTTAGGTAGTGCATTCTAGATGCCCTCCTTTGAAACCTTATGTGACCAACTAACAAGGGAATAGGAAAAAATTGCTTAGTTAGAGGGGGTTCAAAAAAGTCATGCATTGGTTGCACATGGCTCTCAGAGTAAGGGGAAGAAGAAATCCAAACCCAAAATAGAGTCAAATGAGACCACCACAAAAAAAAAATAAATCCAAAGAAGGAGAAACTCAGTTGTGTATACTATAAAAATAAGGGGCATGATGAGGATCATTGTTACACAAAGAAGATAGAAGAGCTCACCCACCTTCTCTAGAAAAGAAATATCCCACTACCATCTTTTGTGACTCCTTCTACAACCTCTACATCTTAATTTGTTTCATCCACCAATCCCACACAGTCTATTAGTGTAGGAATTGCAAATAGTAAAGAAGACAAGAACTGCATGGGTAAGGGACATGCACTAGTCACTTTGACAGTTGATTCTTGGTGTGACAGATGGTTCCTAGATTCTGGTGCATCTCACCACATGAGTTCTTCACCCTATCCTTTCATGGGTCTATACCCCTTTGACACCTACAAAATTTTATTGGGGAACAATAAGTTGTTGGATATTCAGGGAATAGGTATTGTTCATGTAGGTGATGGTTGCTTTTGAGATGTACTATGCATTTCAAAGTTGCACATGAATCTTTTTTCTATATACCAGATCACACATGGTGAAGTTCCTAAGACTATGGAGTTTACAACTGATTATGTGTTTATCAGAGAAGCTAATTTTGGTAAACTCATTGTTGTTGGTAATGTTGATCATGAGTCTCAACTATATAGCTTCTCTCACTTTGTTAAGGAGGATGACTATGTACCTCACACACCCTTGGCCAGTGTTGATAGTAATATTGGTCATGTACATTTTGGGGTACTTTAGACTAATGATGATACTATTCCTGTTGATTTGGAGATTGATCTCTCAAAGAAGCAGGCTATCTTTGATCCCTAAAACCTTGTTTTGTTGAATGAGTACTTAGCAGGAATCTCTAATTTATTTGCAAAGACTTACACTGTAGATTTGGGAGATTCACTTGAGGGGATTTCTCTTCTCTTTGATGATAGTTGCAGCATGCCAGTTGATTCTCTTAGGTTTTTTTTGGAGGTTGACTTGGTTGTGTATTCTTTTGATCTATCACATTGCTTGATTGTATTTGATCATGTGATCGATTGCTCTATTCAGAGAATTGCTTCCCCCTTCTCAGTTGGACATGGAGTAGTTCCTTCTTCATTCAGTGGACTTGTTTCTTCCTAAGGGAAGAGGTGTTGCTTGTAGTCACTAGATCATCTTTTGTCTTAAGGCATACTTCATTAACATCAGAGATTCTTCACTATGGGGGGGCTATATAGCCTCTCACTTTCCCTCTTATGGGGGCTTATTAACTATTTCATATATCTTATGTATGTAGTACTTGGGTGGTAAGATTGAGTCCTCAATACATACACCATCTCTTTTTTTTTTTCTTTTCTCCTTTTTGGAGAGGGGTTTATTCCCACAGAGTTTTCTCCTTTTATCTGGTTGTGATATTTTTATGCATTGTAAATGGGTATCTAAAATGGTTGTGTAGCCAGGACCCATACTACATTTTGCAACTTCATTCTCCCTAAGTTGCACTTAAGGGGGGTTGTTAGAGTATTGAAGTTTTAACTTAGGGAAAACTTTTGATTAGTTTTTTCCCCGTATTTCACATACTGGGTGGTTATTTACCTGATACTAATTTTTTCTTTCCTTTATAAGGAATGCATTGTATAGTATGTAGACATCTCATTCTGAATGCATTTTTCTTCAATGAAATATTTTTCTCTTGTTCTTGTGAAGGTTTGATTTTGCAATTGGTCATCTTGGGTGTGTTTCTCTCACAGGGGCGTATGAGTCTTAGTGAGGGTTTTTTTTCACAATTTTCTAAAAATTATAAGTGATTTTTATGATTTTTATGTTGTATGATCTGTAAACTATATGAAAATGTAGATTTTATATGATTTTCAATTATTTGAGATGCAAAAATGCAACCTATATGCACTTTCACTAATGCAAAAATTACAAACCCTAGAATTCCAAATAACTAATGCAAACCCTAATGCAATGTTAATGTAAGAAAGATCTAGGATGATGATGCATTCCAAATCAGAATTATAATGTTCTACATGCAAGTTCGCTAAAATAAAACATTGAAAAATTGGGGAGAGGGTATGGTTTAGGACATACAACACCCAATTTCCAAGTATTTCATTGAAGGATAACCCTAGATATCTCAATGCAAAGGAGAAAGATCTTGAAATAGGGCTATCCTAGGGCCTGATTGTAAACTAATGAGGGGTCCACCACCAAGCTAGGGTTGGAAAAGGAAAATGTAATGCAATATGTAATGCTAAACCCTAATTTGATGCATAATTTAACTAGATTGCCTAGAAAATGGATATAAAACACAATAACAAGTTGTAAGATGAAATGAGTGCACCTAGGAATCTAAAGGCGATTGAGAGAAGCTCTAAAATGCTAGAAATCCTAACTTTAATGTTGACTAGGACTCATACACCAAGTAGGATGGATCACTCCCACGTTTGGGTTTCTTTGTAGATACAAGAATTTGACAAATGTGTATCGCAATCTGTAAAACCCTAAATTTTGACCTAAACTAGGACTCATATGCTAGAATTGGTGAATAAATCTAATTAGGGTATTTTAAAGCTTCAAAATCTAAATTTGGACTTCAAGGTATGTTTTGTGCCTCCCAATTGATTTTTGGATCTAAAACTCTATTTTTCAACCTATAGATGTCTCCCAATTATCTCCAATACAAGGTGACATCTTTGAAAACTTTGAACACTTTGAAAAATTTCTCCAAACTTCCTCTTTAATGTGTCTTCAACCTAAACCTACAAATCACACACTAAAGAGAAGGATAAATATTGTTTTGTTAGTGGAAAGGGGTTTTCCTTTGTCAAACCCCATTTTGGTAATCAAACCTTGAAATGAAATGAAATAGGAAAAGAGGATGATGAATGAACAAAATGCATTGTTGCAACTCACCAAACCCTAGAAATAAGATGTTAAAAACATGTATGAGATGGTTCCAATGGAATTAGATCCTGAATCTTGATTGGATATGATAGATCTTGATTGAAATGTTAGCTTGAATCATGAAACCCTACACCATAATTGTTAGCTCAAAAACAAATGTGATGCATGAAGTCTTTGACATTATGCTTCATGCTTGAATAATGCTCTAAAATGCTTGATAATATTCCCTTGAATTCTCTTGTGAACTAAAACTTACTATAAGGATGCTCATTCAACTTTCTAGGTGTAAAATGAGTGAAAGAAACTTGTATCTATGCTCCATTATGTAATAATTCCCAAAATTACAACACTACAAACCAACATCAGATCTAGGTGGACCAAAAGTTTGAATTAATTTTAATTTTGGGCCACATGAGAGTCATTTTCCCAAGGTGTCCAATGAGTTTGATTAGGCATAATTTATGGTACCATTTTAAAAAATGCTTAGAAAGGTGTAAAACTGAGATCAGGACCCAAAACCCTAGGTGGGACTCATATGCCCAAGGTGGAGAATGAGTCAAACCACCAAATGTGGGCCACACACCCTAAAAAAACCTAAATTTTAATTGAATCTTGATTTATGTTGGGATTGTCCCTAAAAAGATGCATTAAATGAGGCTTGTGGATGTAAAATAGGCCAATTAAAGCATAAAGAATCCCAATTCTTTATGAAAACCCTCTAAAAATGTCAAAGTGTGTTACAACACTTTACAACACTCTAAATAAGACATGATTAAGGTTAAAAATAGATTTATTAGGTTCAGTTGAATAATAAAACCTTAGAAAAGTGTGAAAGTGTGTTATAATACTTCACAACACTTTAGCAAGGTACCATTTTAAGTTCATTAGTTCACAAGGGCCCAACACCTAATGTGAATGTTTCAGACACATTACAACACTAAATCAAGGCACCATTAATCTTAGTGTGCCATAGAAAAATGGATCATTGAAATTTTCATGGTCTTTTAGGTCTTTCTCTCATTATTCTTGATCTATTTTTCTTTGATTTAATGTCGTAATGTAGCTTATGCATTCATGTTAGGTCCTAAATATTCAAATTATGGTGTCTTTTGAAGGTGTTATAAAGTGTTGTAACAAATTTCTACACTTTTCTAGACTCTTCTCATTATAATTCAAGTAAAAACACATTTTCATAACTTATATCCTATTCTAAAGTGTTATAAAGTCTTGTAACAAGATTTCACAATTTTCTAGGGTTGATTTCACTATTTACACCTTTCTTATGCTTTATTTGACCCCTTTGTGCACTCATAAGACTTAAGTAAGTGTATTTTTGAATGTAAACCCAACAAATAAAATTAAATGCAACTTAATTCCCAACACCCACTTACAAGCCTAAGGTAGGACCCATTTTCCATGGGTGGTGAATGAATCCCTCTTGGCTCCAAATTCAAAATAATTCAAATTTACTTTTGGGTTTTTATTCAAAAATACCTTGTCGGCTTGTGATGATGTATTATTAGGTTATTAGGGAATAAGTGTGTATAAATAAGTGTTTTTCCATCCATTTTAGAGCCCCATTCACTTGCATTCACTCATTCAACATCAATTAGCAGTTTTTCATTCAATCATAGCATCATTCAATCAAGCAATCACTAAGCATCTTGGAGCATCCATTGACATATCTTCAGATTTCTTGAATAAGGTTGTGGTTAGTTTAGACATTTGTATGTTGTTTATTCATCATTCCTTGCTCATTTCATTTCACTTCTTTATTAAGGGTTTGATGACCAAAATGGGATTTGACCAAGGAAAATCCCTGTACTCTAACCTTTAACCATTTTTCCCCTTTTGCATGTGTGTTTGTAGAATTTTGCACGCAAATTTTTCAAGAAAATAGGTGTTGAAAAGTGGACAAGTTGAAAAAGTGTTTCAAGTCAACTAAACCCTAATTCAAGCTTGGAGACAACATACAACTTGTTTTTTGTAGATTTGACTCTGTCAACCAAAGAAGAAGACAAGTGCAGATCTAGACCTACAAAATTGACTCTTGAATTTGCATATTTTTGGAGGACTGATTTTCCATCAATGGTGAATGAGTCCCACTTGAAGGCCAAAAAGGTTGATTTTTTCAGAATCCAATTCTCGATAATCGGAAAATGATTTTAGATGTTTTTACCAATAGGAGGAATGATTCACCATCAGTGGTGAATGATTCCCACTAGTGATTTATAGTGATCTATGCTAGTTTTACGAATCTTCCAGATCAACATCTAACTCCTAGGTGCACTTTGTTCAGCCTCTTTCAATTATGTTTGTATTTTTTCATGTTTTAGTTCATTTTTGCATACCTCGCTATGTTTTGAAATATTGCATATTTCATTAGTTTTTCATTCATAATGAATCAATTTCATCACTTAGCTACATTTAGATCATTTTATTTAGTCATAATCACATCACACATTCCCTTATTTGAATGAACCACCTCAATTTGAGGGTTCTATCTCTCTCCTTTTAGGTGATAAAACCTAAGAGTGCAAGAGAAGTCTATAGAACAATAAAAATTATTAGTTCATTCTGGTGAACCTACATTTTGAACACATTATATTTCTGATTTCAATTGCATTTTGCATCCTAGGTTTCCTTTGCATCAACATTCAATTAGGTTTTGTTTTATTTTTGCATCCTAGGGTTTCTAAAATTTCATTAGTGAAAGAATCTTATAGACTTCATTTTTACATATCAAATCATCAAAAAACTAAAAATCTGCATTGGAATCTTTATTTTGCATCTAAAAAGCATTAAAATCATTTTAAATTTTTTGAAAAACACAAAAAAAAATCTCATACTTGGACTCATTCACCACCCTGGGTGAATCAGTCCAACTGCATTTTCTGCATTGAAATTTCTGGCATTTTCATAGTATTTCCTGCATTTTTGTTTCTTGTTACTGCCTTCTTGTTTTAGTTTACAAAATTTCTGTCATTAGCATTTTATTATTCCTAGTTTTCATTTTCATTCACCCCATCTTTTCTGGTACTTGCATGAGTGTTTGGTTCCATATTTCTAATACCTTAGTGAGACAAAGTTCTAGAATCATGACTTCCCATGATAGCACTTTCATTTTGGAGATTGGGATCCCAAGAACTCCTACTCCTAGTATGGGAAATAGTGCATTAGGCATGGATACTACCACTATTATACCTTTACCTTCACATACAATGCATGTTGACACACAAACTGATTAAATCTTGCAAGATAAATTCATTAGTATTCATGAGGATTTTGCACATTTACAACAAGATTTATCCCTTGAAAAAATTTCTACCACTACTATACCTACCATAGAAAACCTTAATCACTTGGTTGAAAGTGATTGTGGTTTACAAGTTAAGAAAAGAATTGTTGAGATATATAACAAATATGTCCTTCCACTTCCCCACCAAAAAACATTGTGGTTAACCAAGGAGGATCTCACATTCCTCCTCCTTCAACTGTAGTATCCATTCCCACCTATACCACTCCCCAAGCTAAAACAACCATGCAACAGGTTAGTCATGTGACTCCTTTTGCTATTCCAACTAGCATTCCTAGTTCTTTTGTGGCATTGAATGTTCCATGCTCCACCACCTTCACCTCCCTTAGTGTCCCCTTCACTTCTCCTAACATTCAATACACTCCATCACCATTTTCCCATCCCCCTCATACCATTTACACTGAGCCCCTCATTACACAACTCTTTAACACTGTTTCCTCCATGCAACAACAAATATCCACCATTAACCAAATTCAAAATGATCCACCCACATACCATGTCTATAGTAGCCATTAGCTATAGATATGTGAAGAACCCTGATGCTACAAGGAATTGAGATGCCTAGGTTTGAGAAATACAGCATTAAAGGAGACCCTACTAATCATTTTAATGCCTACGCAACATTGTGCAGTGAATTTTTCCTTGAAAATAAACTATTAGATAAAAATTTTCCTAGGACCTTAAGGACACTGCATTGGAGTGGTTTTCAAACTTACCCAATCATTCAATCCGATCATTTAATGAACTTGTGGATTCCTTTATAAGTCATTTCCAAGTCCATATGACTCCCAAAAATACAATGGTTGATTTAATGAGATGTAAACAAAACATGGATGAAAAGGTAACTAATTTCATTTAATGTTATCAATCATTGTATGCTCAAGTAGATGTCAAGATTCCTAATTCACATCTTTAAAAGATGTTTATCAAAAACTTGCACACTCACCTTTAGGATAAGTTAACTATAATGAAATTTCCTTCTTTCATGCATTTATGCACAACCCTTTGTGACTATCATAACTCAGTTACTAGTTGTGATATAAATTCCACTTCTAACCGAGATGAGAAGTCTGAACAAAGAAACCAAATCAATGTGAAAAACTTTAGAAAACCAAATTGAGACTTCTTACAGTTCAATACCCCTTCTCTACAACTAACTCAACCTATTTAGAATCAAGTAGCAGTTGTTAAAGCAAGGGTGCCCTTTACCTACATGGAGACCTGAAGAGATAATTTTCCCCCTTACCTAATACCCTCCATAACACAATGAATCAATTTCTATAACAACAAATGATCACTTTACCTACTGTTAATCCCCATGATTCTACCAAGCCTTTACCACCCACCTTTAAAAAAAATTCTTATTCTCATTTTCATCACCAAAATGGACATGACACTAAATAATGTAAGTGTCTCAAACACATAGTTCAAGACCTCATTGATTCTGGTCATTTGTCCATTGTGAATGTTAATGATCAAGGAAATAAGTCCTTTGCACCTCCCAATCAAAACTTACAAATCTTTACCAACCCTATTCCTAAACACAATGTTTCATTTTTCAAATCAAGTGAACCTTCAAACACTCATTTGATGAACATTGAAACAAATAACGAACAACCTACTATTACTCCAAATGTTACCCAAGTTAATCCTATGGATGAGCTTATGGGTTGAATAGACATTGTCCCTTGTAAGGGCCCAACCAAAAAATCTCTTGATATTGCTTTTTCTTCTCATGATATACTTAAAATGCTTCCCGATGGTCCTCTTTACATATCCGACTACATCTATGATAAGCCCAACAATGGGATATTAATCGATACCACCTATGGTGAGAATGTGATCATGGAAATTTTTTTAGTATTACATGATCTCTATCAAGATGATTATGATAAACCAACTGCATGGATTAAAACACATACTAGTTTTGCATGCCCTATGATTGGATCGATCATACTCCCATTATAGATAGGACCCCAAAATTTGGATGTAACATTTTCTATCATCCCACAATTGGATCAATTTCTTCTACAGCGAGGTCATCCTTGGCTTCACTTGATGAAAGTTGTCCCTTTTGTTGTTCAAAAATGTTTGAAATTTCTACATGGCAATGAGATATTTACCATACATCATAGTATTTTTAATTCTTTATCTTCTAAAGATAATTTCTCATTAGAAGCTTTTTGGCCCGAACCTATGGAACCAATCACCCCACGAAAAGAATTATTTTTCATTGCCTATCAAAAGTTCAAAGCCAAACAAATAGCCAAATTGTCTCTTCGCCACATTTCCACATCCACTTCTGCTACTCCTATCCTAGATGATACAATGATTTAGCCTAAGTCCAAACCTGAACAAACAATGCAACCTAATGAACAACCAACCATCAACACTTCCCCTTCATCTTATAAATGTCCAAGAGATAACGAAACCAACCCTGTCATGCCTCCTCCCATTAAACAAGTTTATAAAGTCAAATACAAAGTGATTGACCCATCTCCTTCAGTTCCTTCCATTCCTCCCCCTTAGGATGAAAAGGAGCCTATGGTGGATCAACCTGCTCTTACATCTCAACAACTTAAACATAGTGTAGCTTAGGGAAAAACCTAGGTTATCATATTAGAGGACAAATAAGATAACCCAAAGCAAAGCAAAGAAGCAAAAAGGAGTAAAAACATGAAAAAAAGGAAAGATCTCACCAAATTTCTTCAACCTCCATGATTGACCTCCATTTCACCTTCTATATTTGCTGCAATATTATGTTTTCCCTCAGATTTCTTTTGTGAGCAACTATGACTATGTCAATGTCCTAAGCAAATGTTGATGGATTTGATCTAAAGACCTCACAATGCAACTAAGAAACTATTAATAAAGCCTAAAAAATGCATAAAATATCCTATGAATTCAAGAAGCTAAGAGTATAAAAGATGTGCCTAAGATGTAGATGCCAAGAGATGATGTGTAGATGTCCAAATGAGACCTTATTGCCATTTTATAGAAAATTCAATTTTGGATGAATGACCAAGATTAAAGATTGAAAATTTCCTTAAGATAAATGGTTAAGATTGAATGTGACAACCCACAATTAGGGTTAGGGAAATATTAGGATAAATTTGAAATGAATGGCTTAGATGGGTATGTACAGAATCATGATGGGCCAAAAAGTGGCGATATAATGGGTATGTGGTTGACGACATTTTTTTTACCCAAAATTGATGAAATGAAAAGGGTTTTTAAAGGAGATTCTCAGATTTCCACCAATATAAATTATGCTTTACTTTGAATTTAATAAATAATTATTATTTATTTTCTATTTGAAATATGACAAAAGTCTTGATTGAAAAATATCTATAGCTTTCAAATGGTATCACATTTTTTGAATCCAAAACATGCATCACATTCTATGATTTGCATACTATAGGATTAAAAAATAAAAAATTGAATTTCATGAAGTTTAGACCAAGTTAAGGTGGTCAGACATACAAGTTTTTATATTTTTAAAAGTTGTAATAAAAAATTCATAACTAATTATTTACTTGAAAAAATTACAAAAAAATATGCATCACATTGGGACATGAGTACTCTATTTATATCTAAAATCTTATAAAAAATATTATCATTTTATTGTTGTTAGAGTGGTCAGACAGACACCTACTTCTTATTTTTCCCTAAAATTTAAGTACTATGCATCAAAAATTTTAAAATTTTCACCAAATAGATTTAAAAAAAAACCTAGTAGTTTAGAAACTACATTCAATTTGCCACAAATTCTATTCTTACATATTTTTGAAATAATATAGATAAATTATTCAAATTTTTATGTCAAGTTGTCTCTAATTTTTCTGAATTTCGTCGCCACTTAAGGGCTTGTTTTTTACATGATGATCTTGCACATACCCAGATTTGATTTAAAAAAATCAAATCAAAGGTCAAGAATGCATGTGACAAGGAGGTAAGAATGCCATAGAAAAAGAAAGAGCTGGAAAATCCAATAATATTAGAAATTACTTGATTTATGGAGGAAAGTTGTCATTTTGAATTAAAAATTAATTTAATTCAAAAAGGGGGGCATATGATAGTAAATAACTAATTTCAAATTATTTACATGGAGAGAGAAAATTAGAAGGTGGACAATTTTAAATAAATAATTTTATTTAAAATTAGGAGAATGCCAAGGTAGATAATAATTAAATAAATTAAAGAACTTATTTAATTATGAGAAAACATTTAGAAGTTAATGATGTATTTAAAGAAATAAATAAAATTTACTTATTTAAATAGTTAGGAGGAAATCATAGACAAAAGATAATTAAATAAATTTAAGAATTTATTTAATCATGAGACATTAGAAAATTAGTGACATATTTAAATAAATTATTTAGATAGTTAGGAGGAATAAAAGACATGAATTAATTAAATAATTACGAATTATTTAATTAATAGTTGAATTTGGACTATAGAAAAAATATGATAAGACATAGAAAAATGTGGTTTGTGGGTCAGACATTTTTATGTGTCTACATTTTACCCCTCTTTGTCATAATGTAGTTTATCGCATTGTGACAAAAAAAATAAGTCAAAAAAATGTCCCAGTGAAAAATAAGATGAGAAAGAATGACGGGGAGGTAGCGGTATGCCCCCTTGAGAGGATAGTCAAGTTTAGAGAACACGAGTGGGCTCTCGAAATGGATGATGATGTAGACTATAGGGAATGGGAGAGGGGAAAGGAAAAGGGGTGGGACAGGCAAAAAACCTTCAATATTTGCCAAAGTACTAATAGGTGTTGCTTGAATCATCATTGGGTGTTAAAATGACACAAATAGACAACAAACACCAAGGTATGACATAGACCAAGGTTTGTAAGGTCATCCACTTGCAAAAAAAAATAATCACAAACAAGGAATTTCCTAACTCATACTAAAGGCCAAGTTGCCCCAATCTTTTTGTCAAAACACACAAAAGACAACAATAAAGAGAAAACAAAATATGTCATGACACATCATTGAACCTCTAAATCCTTCATGGGACATCCTTGAGGTAGCTAGTAACATGACCAAGAGACAAAACAATAAAAATAAAACAAAATTAACCATAAAATTAACAACCATTCAATATGTAAGCGGTAGAAGGGGGAAAATGATTTAAACTATGCATCTACGCTTCTAAATAAGATATTGCATCTAAAACTTAATGAATTCAAACTAATTTAAACAAGAAAGCTTCAGAAATCTATCCTATTGCTCTCTAACTCTAAAGATTTCTCTAATCTACTTAGCTCTCAGATTTGTAAGCTAATTAAACTATTAAAATGACACTTAGAGAATGAGAAATGAGCTATTCTACTCTAATATGATTAAAATGTGCAAATTCTATTCTAATGGCAGCCATGACTGCAAATGTTGGATGCTTGATTGTTGCTTGATGGATGCTGGGTGAATGCTTGAATGCTGGATGGTTTGGATGCTTGAATGCTTTGGAAACCTGCAGAGTAAGATTGCATAAGTTGGGATCCTTTTCTTGTAGCCCAAGAGCTATATTTATAGCTTTCACGGCAGCACAATTACACAGGAAACTGGGATGAGGGGCTGTGATTCCATCTGGAGAATCCAAAGGCATGGGATGAGAAGGAGTTGATCATGGAAAATGGTTTCTCCCCATGAAAACACCAGGCAAGATAAGAGGGAGGATTGATGGAAGAAGATTGAGAGGACTTCCTGCAAGTTTGTCCCTGAAGCTCTTCCCTTGAATGGAAGCTGCATTAATTAGATTTAAAAAATCTAATTTTATTGGTGAGTGAATAGTGTAAATGATTTATGCATAAATTAAATATTTTTAGTTTATTTAATTTTAGCAAAAGAGGAATAAATAATTTAATAAATCAAACTATAGGGTTTGTTTTATTAAATTAAAATGAGAATGATAATTAAATAAAAGATTTTTAGCAATCTTTATTTAATTAAGAAGAAATGTGATTTTAAATAACACAAATTATTTAAATTGTGTATTTAATTTTAAGATAGAAGTAATAATGATAATAATAATTAAATAAAACAAAGTTTTAATTTTGTTTATTTAATTAAGAGAAAATAATATGATGAAAATAATTAAATAAAACAAAGTTTTAATTTTGTTTATTTAATTAGGAGAGAAAAATAGAAGAATTAATAAATGAACTTAATATAAATAAATATTTGTATTTATTTATTAAGTAGAAGAATTTAAGATTAATTAATCAAATAAGTCGTATTCAATTAATTAGATTCTCCAGACCAATTTTTAGGTGTCTACATTTTGCCCCTCTTTGAAGTGATGTGTTTACGCCTTGCTTCAAAGAATGATTTTGCCTTAGCTGCTACTATTGACGAAAGGTTTAAAATATGACCCTAATTTGCCCCAAATGATGAATTCCGAAATGATAGTGATATATGCCCCCTCAGGAGATAAATTGATGAATTTTGGATTTTTTTTTTTTTAATTTTTTCAAGAATTTCAAATTTTTATGATGGTTTGATGATGAATTGGTGAAGAAACGATTTATCTCCCAACAAAATTTGTCTGAAAATGCCCCTGTGATAGATAAGAATTAATTCATCTGAAGGAAAAATAAATAAATCCCATAAAAATCCCCTAAAAATAGCCTATAAATACTCAAAAGGTCATTCTCAAAAGTCATTTGTGCATTTGACTTTGACAACCTTGTGATAGAGACCCTTTAGAGTATTCAGAGCTAGGATGCCGATCCCTTACCACACCCACCGACTCGAGCGTGTGCGCCGTCACCAGTGTCCGGCCGATTATGGTCCTCCGGTATGTACTCCAAACCTTCCTCGTAATTCGTGCCCTTAATTTTGATGTATTTTTGCACTTTTTTATTATTTTAGCGCGTAGTGAACGTGGTTTAGCGCGTCCGTGCTTTGTTGTAGCGCGCCATATTTTTAGCACGTCAGGTCAATAGTGTAGCGCGTCCGGTCAATTTTATAGCGTGCCAAAAATTTTAGCGCGCAGGGTTAAATCTGCAGCGCGTTCGTGTAATTTTGTAGCGCGCTAGAAATTTTAGCACGCGGGGTCAAATCTGTAGCGCGCCCGGTGGGTTTTGTAGCGCACCAGACTTTTTAGCGCATTAGGTTGATTTTGTAGCGCTTTGGGTATAGATTGATGTAACATTGTGCATTTTGATTTTCGTCGATTTGTTGGTGATTCCATCTAGTTTAGCTTGATGTTGACTAAATAAATGGTAGACGATCTCTTGATGAGCGAGATTCATTGATTTGATAATAATTACCCTCATGATAGGCGAGGACTAATTATGTGTTTCGAATGATTGAACCCATTTGATAGATGAGGGTTCCTTGATGATTTGATAGGTTGATAGGAAAAAAAACACAATTTTTGAAAATTTTGATGATCTTTTGATATTCTGATTAAAGTGTTTTGCTTGTATGATAACAGGAGCATTTAGATGTTATCCAGGTGCAAGAGCAGTTCCCGTGGCCCTTTGATATGATACCAAGACTGTCATCTGATGAGAGACAGCATATTGCTGCTTGTGGTTTGGTGACTTTACTTGACATGCCCCATATTAGACTCAATAGGGGTCTATTGACAGCCTTCACGGAGCAGTGGCATAGTGACCACAACACCTTTCACTTACCTACCGGCGAGATGACCGTGACGCCAGAGGATGTATGGTGTATTCTTCGTATTCCTTTTGTTGGAGAGATTGTGGTTCATGATTCAGAGGAGGTTGGTGGTGTAGCAGCCATGCAAAGAGTCTTTTAGGATCTCCACGTTGTAGGAGAGTGGATTCCATGGGTAGATATGTATGAGTCATATGCTCCGCTTCCTTCAGTTTTGGCCAGTTTTATTGGTGGATTCCTTTGTCCTGATAAGAGGTCAAAGGGTCTATCGCTTGGATGGGGTCGGGTGTTAGAGGGTCTGGTGGTCCATAGGACGAGATATGCTTGGGGCATGTGCATGCTTGCCCAGTTATATCATGATTTGCATTGGATTGTGTATCTCAAAGGTAGCAGTCTATCGGCGGGAGCTACCCTTCTCTAGGTATGGGCATGGGAGCATATTGCTATTACGCGTCCCGTGCCAGTGTTGGCCAGACCAGCAATGAGGCCATATGTATTTCGGTATAGAGGCAGGCCTACCCAGCATATGATGGGTAAGCTTGAGTATTGGAGGCGGATTATTGATGATATAGAGGCACTTGTTGAGGGTTACCGTGCTTTACAACCATCAGCATGGGATGTCCGATGGGACATTGTCGAGGCACCTATTACTCCTGAGTATGGAGAGTATCTGGCTCTGCACCCTCCTCCATGTATCACTATTCCAGATGAGCCAGTACCAGCACCAGCACTAGCACCAGCACCAACAGCACCAGCAGTAGCACCAGCAAGGGGTGTTCAGGTTGGTCAGAGACAGGAGAGAGAGGATGATGTAGATGTGGATGTGGAGAGCAGCTCGGAGACTGATAGTGATGAGAGTACCGACAGCAGTGAGGATAGCAGTGATGATGATGGCGGAGATGGGGGGAGACTGAGTATAGCAGGTACTTCAAAGCCATCTACTATTGCGCCTCGTAAGAGGCAGGCTATTGCTTCCTCGTCGGCAGATCCATCAGAGGTTGCGGGTTTACAGGTGCAGGTGCAGACATTGCAGGGACAACTAGCATAGGTGCAGGGGTTATTAGCACAGATGAAGGCACAGCTAGCTACTGCTCAGACTCAGATTACATCTCTGATTAGTGAGAGAGATGGGGCTCTACATGCAGTAGCGACAGCACAGGCTCAGTTAGCAGGTGTACGAGCACAGTTGACCACTACCCAGGTATAGATCACAGCATTGACTACAGAGCGAGATACCGTTAGACAGACAACAGAGACATCACAGGCGACTGCAGAGAGGTTGCAGAGAGTGGCAGATGGGACTTCTTTGGCAGACTACATGCGAGAGGCCATGTGGGCCAGTGCCGAGATTGAGTTCTACAGGAGCCGCTACCATGATCTTTGCCCCCCAAAGCAGAGAGTCAGTTATGCTTAGTCTCACTCAGAGAGGACTCGGTCGAGGACAGTGAGCAGAGGTGTGACACAGCCTCTTTCGAGAGATCCGAGAGATCCTGGGACATCTGGTGGTGGTACTGATACTGGTGCGAGACCTGCTCCTTCTGGTGGGAGTACTACTTGATATGTGTTGTGTACCCATTGAGAGATTTATACAGCCATTTTTGACATGATGTTATTTTCATTCTTTTCAGACTTCATTGTATACTTGACACTTGATGAGATATATATGTGCAGCGGTTTGATTGATCTATGATATGTTTTGACATGATGCATTGATCTTATGATGTATTGATGTGATAGATGCATTGATTTTATGATGTATTTTAGTAGCTTGTATGGATGCAAAAATGATGATGTGAAATGGTATTGATGATGTATTTCTTTTCTTAATGAGATGTAATGTATGATAGATAAAATGTGATGTTAATGAATGATGTATGGAAATGTAAATGAATGATGGATAACTGAAATGTAATGATGTATGTAAATGTAATGATAGAAATGAATGATAAATGTAATGATGGATGTAAATGTAAATGAAATGTAATGATGTATGGAAATGTAAATGAATGTAATGATGTATGGAAATGATGTATGATGAAAATGTAATGTCATATTTATGAGATGAAATGTAAATGAAATGTGATAAATGAATATGTGATATGTGATAAATGAATGAATGATGTTTAATGAGATGTAAATAGAATGATATATGAATGAATTGCAAATGTAATGATAGATAAGTAGATGATGTTTAATGAATGATGAGATGTAAATATAAATGAATGAATTGCAAATGTAATGATAGATGAGTAGATGATGTTTAATGAATGATGAGATGTAAATATAAATGAATGAATTGCAAATGTAATGATAGATGAGTAGATGATGTTTAATGAATGATGAGATGCAAATATAAATGAAATTGAACTGCAAATCGCAATGGATAGATGGCGAAAGATGATGCTTAACGAACGATGAGAT
The DNA here is from genome assembly GCA_007258455.2 of Sequoia sempervirens. Taxonomy (NCBI): domain Eukaryota; kingdom Viridiplantae; phylum Streptophyta; class Pinopsida; order Cupressales; family Cupressaceae; genus Sequoia; species Sequoia sempervirens. The sequence goes on from VDFB02334329.1 coordinate 94,215, forward strand.
GCAAATATAAAATGAATGGAATTGCAAATGTAATGATAGATGAGTAGATGATGTTTAATGAATGATGAGATGTAAATATAAATGAATGAATTGCAAATGTAATGATAGATGAGTAGATGATGTTTAATGAATGATGAGATGTAAATATAAATGAATGAATTGCAAATAGATGATATATGAATGATATGTAAATGAAATGATGTATGGATGTATTGATGTATCTAATGAAATGGAAACGAATGATGTAACATAATGTGCATATGATGTCATGAAATGAGATGTTTATTGTGAATTTATGATGAGATGAAGAGATGATCCTATATGCATGCTGTTTATGAAAATTGCATGTGTCAAGTATACTCAATCTTTAATAAGAAAAGATAACATTGTTTGTGAATGAATCATTGTAACTTGTGCCACTAGTACTCTGCAGATGTATTATTATGAATGTAATCTATGTTAACCATGCAAATGTCTATTTTATCAATGCAAACCTAAGTGTCATTTCAATAATCATTTTATTCTGCTTTGTATCATCACTGAGCTTTATTTTGAAATGTTGAATGTGAATACAAGCATCAATGATATGAGATAGACCAATGATGACCTGAGTGTTTCTTTCATGATTTTTGATATTGCAAGCGAACACAAGCATCATGGTATAAGATAGACCAATGATGACCTGAGTATTTCTTGCGTAAACAAACAAGAATTAATCATTTTCTTAAGTGAATTGGAATGTCATCCATGATACTTGGTAGAGCACTTCCCACGACAATTCACAAAATAATAATGACTAACTCACAAACAACAAACAAAGAAAAGGTATCATTCTTCTTCCTTACTTCTCTAGTTCAATACATCATTGAGTAGCTCCAAAGAAATGATAATCAAATGATAAAATGAAAAGCACAATAATTCAAACTCTACTTAATGTATTTTCAAATCATTATTCAGATTAGATCATCAGTGTTGAGATGTGTGTGCTGATGTGTGCATGATATTCCCAAATGTTTAACTAAATGATGTGACCTAAAAGACCTATCCTAGGGGTCTCGGGGACTGATCAAAGATTAGTCTTGCCTACGTTATACACACAGAGACCACGTAGTTTGATTGACATAGACTCCACTTTTGACTGATATAGACTCATTTTTGTGTTTTTGATTTTCTGATGTTTTTGGATTTTCAGATTTTTTGATGTTTTTGTATTTTGGGTTTTCTGATGTTTTTTGGATTTCGGATTTTTTGATGTTTTTGGATTTTGATGGGTTTGCCACTTGAGGCTGTCATGTTTGACTGCCTTTCCATGTAAGCTGAAAGTCTACTTGTACCAGATAACACTAGGATGTTGCCCCCAAGCCAAGGTAAAACATGGTATCTCTGCTATGATATGGATAGTGATAATCTAAAATGATAGATGGAAATGATATGAAAGGAAATAATCGTAACAACACTGTACCTAATAGACAGAGGAGAGCGGTGAAAATCACAAGTTACGCCTGTTTGCCAGGTTTTCATCACTTGTTTTTATTGTATCCTCTTTCCTTTTCTTTTGTATTTTTATTTATATATATATATTGTTTTGTTTTTCTCTTTTTTGTCATCATGACGCCTGTTTGCCAGGTTTTCATCAAGACAACTTTATTGACCGTGCACTAGATATCCTCAAGTGTAGAATCGCCTGAGATGAATGTTGTTCATGGGCTCCTCCAACATGTCTCCTTCTGGTGTAGACAGTCGATATGCTCCTGATCCATAGACTGATATGATGACATAAGGTCCTATCTAGTTAGGTTCAAACTTCTTTCCTTTCTCTGGCTCTGCTTTGATTTCTAGGTGGGTTTTCCGTGAGGACCAAGTCCTCGACCGAAGACTCTGAAGCTAACCCTCATGATTATAGTTCCTAGACATTCTTGATAGGCCAAATGATTGACAGCTTGTTGTCTATGTTCATCAAGTAGCTCTAATTCCCCCGGTCTAGAGATCCTATAATCTTCATCTGAAATGAGTCCCTTTAGTGAAACTTGAAGGGATGGAATTTCTACCTCAATAGGTAATATTGCCTCTGATCCATAAACAAGAGCATATGGTGTAGCTCCTATTGGTGTTCTGATGCTAGTCCTGTAAGCCCAAAGAGCAGGGTTAAGCTGAACGTGCCAATCACGCCCTACCTCATTTACAGTTTTCTTGAGAATCTTTAGGATTGTTTTGTTGGAAGCTTCTGCCTTTCCATTACCTTGAGGGTAATATGGGGTTGAAAAGAGATGTTGGATGTGAAACTTTTCACACAGTTCTTGGACGTCTTGGTTCTTGAAAGGCCTACCATTATCTGTGATGATTGGTTGGGGTATCCCATATCTACAAATGAGATAATTAAGAATGAAAGATGATATTTTCTTTCCAATGATTGTGGTTAAGGGAACTTCCTCTACCCATTTTGTAAAATATTCGGTTGTTGTGATAATGAACTTGTGTCCATTAGATGAAGATGGGTGAATTTTCCCTACCAGGTCTAATCCCCACTAACAGAAAGGCCATGTAGTTGCAAATGGATGTAGCTCCTGTGCTGGTGCATGTATAAGATTGCCATGGATCTGGCATTTTGAACATCTTTTGACAAACTGATAAGATTCTTGCTCCATGTGTGGCCAGTAATACCCCAAACGAAGGAGTTTCTTGGCTAAAGATAATCCACTTGAATGTGTACCACAAATTCCTTCATGGACCTCGTGTAAAGCGGAAGCGGATTCATCATGTTCTAAACAACGTAAAAGAGTACCATCTAGGCCTCGACGGTAAAGGGTGTCGGAAATAATGGTATGCTTGGTGGATTAGTGTATGAAGTTGTTCTTTTGGTTGCGAGAAAGATCTGGTGGTAAGGTATTATCTTTCAGATAAGTATAAATGTCTTCATAAATGGAAGATTGGGCACTATCCAAAAGGCTTATAGTTTGGGATTTGGGATTTGCGTATGCAAGATTTGATACTTGTTCTATAATAAATCGATATCGATCTTGCATTTTAGGCATTTGTAGAAGAGATGCTATTGTGGCCATGGCATCTACTGCTTTGTTCTTTGATCTTGGTATCTGCTCAAATTTGATTTCTATGAAGTATTTTCTTAGGTCATCTACCAACCTCTTGTATAAAATCAGTGTGTCATCCTTAGTTTGGTAATCATTGTTGACTTGGTAGATGATTAACTGGGAGTCTCCATACACCTGTAGTTCTGTGATTTTCCAGTCAATAGCCACTTTAATTCCAAGGATCAAAGCTTCATATTCTGCCACATTGTTAGTGCAACAGAAAGTAAGCCTATAAGATCGTGGAATTGTGTGCCCAAGAGGTGTGACAAATAGAATTCCTGCCCCTGATCCATGTTGTGTGTAGGATCCATCAAAGTAGAGTTGCCATGGTTGTGTTGTAACGTTGAGGATATCCGCATCGGAAAATTCCATGGTCATAGGATGAGTGTCTGATAATGGAGCTTCTGCTAATTGATCGGTGATGACTTATGCTTTGATAGCTCGCCTTTCAACATACTGAATATCAAACTCACTGAGGAGCATGACGCACTTTTCCAACCTTCTTGTTAAAGCTGCTTTGCTCAGTAAATACTTGAGAGGATCAATTTTTGCAACGAGCTTGATAGTGTGAGTGAGCATATAGTGTCGCAATTTTTGTGTTGCAAATACTACTGCTAAGCATGATTTTTCAATGAAGGTATAGTTTACTTCATGTCCATTGAATGTCCTGCTAATATAGTATATAGCCTATTCCTTTCCTTCCCTATCCTCTTGTGCTATCAAGGCTCCTAAAGAAATATCCGTTGTTACGATATATAGCAACAATGGCTTGTCTTCACTGGGTGGTACCAAGATTGGTGGTGTCATCAGATAATGCTTGATTTGATTGAAAGTACTCTCACACTGTTCATCCCATTTAAATGGCACATTTTTATGTAAAAGATGGTTGAATGGATGACACCGATCTGCTAGTTGAGAGATGAATCTTCTGATGGACTGTAGTCAGCCTTGTAGAGATCTTAATGTACTGGTATTCTTAGGAGGTGGCATTTCCATAGTGGCTTTAACTTTTGCTGGATCTACTTCAATTCCTTTTGTAGAAACTATGTATCCAAGGATTTTTGCTGATGTTGCTCCAAAGGCACATTTCTTAGGATTCAATCTAACTTTGAATTTTTCCAACCTGTCAAATATTTTGGCCAATATCTCTAGATGTCCTTCTCTGGTGTAAGATTTGGCTAAGATGTCATCCACATAGTCCTCCATGAAGGTATGCATCATGTCGTGGAAGATTGTGGTCATAGCTCGCTGGTATGTAGCTCTTGCATTCTTTAACCCAAAAGGCATGACGTTCTAGCAAAAGGTGCCCCATGGACATGTAAATGCTGTCTTTTCTTGGTCTTCAGGAGCTATCTTGATTTGATTGTATCCTGAAAATCCATCCATGAGTGATAACATTTGATGGCCAGCTGTTAGATCTACAATCATGTCTATGTTTGGCAAAGGAAAATCATCCTTTGGACATGCTTTATTTAAATCCTGGAAATCAGTACATATTCTAATGGTTTTATCTGGCTTTGAAATAGGTACAATTTTGGATATCCATTCCGCATAATCAATAGATCTGATAAATCCAGCATCTAGTAGTTTCTTTAAATCATTTTTGACTAATAATGCAACATGTGGATGCATTTTTCTCAGCTTTTGTTTTACTGGTTTAGTGCCAGCTGGTAAGGATAAGTGATGCATAATGAGATTTGTGTCTAAGCCTGGCATGTTAGAGTATGACCAAGCAAAATTGATGCATCGTTCTTTAAAGAATTTGATAAAATCTGACTTTTCTGTATCTGTCATGGAAGCTGCCAGGTGTAGGATTCTTGATTTCTCTGTTGTGCCAATATTAATAGACTATGTGGGTTCTATCAACACTGATGATCTTTCATGGTAATGTTGCGGGAGGATGTCAAACCTTCCATCCTTTGGTGCCTCAATGAGATTTTTTCCATTAGATGCATTCTTTGTTTTTACTATTTTAGGATCAAATACTACCATAGAATGGTTTTCACCATCAGATCCATTTTTTTCTTTCATATTTTTGCAACTGGAAGGCTTGGCATCCTCTTGCCTAAAAGCATCATTAAAAGAAGTATTGGTAGAACAAGTATCAGATTCCTCACAACAAAGGTGGTTGATAATGGTGGAATCATTGTCAAAAACAGGGAGGTCAATAGGGTGTTGGGGTTCCCATTCGATAAGCTCAGGATGTAGTAAAGGAAACGAATCATTAGATGGGTTGAGGTCATCGATTGTGAAAGCTCGGACGGAAATGTCGTCTAGGTTGTTTGTGGTTATGTTGAGGCCTACAAAGGTATTTTCTTCCACATCATTTATCTCAATCGATGTCTGTTCATCTTCACTTGAGTCATCGAAATTTTGTGTTTCATAGACAATAGGATTAAAGCTTGAGCTTTGACCCTCCTCGTATTTGGGGGTATACTTTTTGATAATGTCGATCTGAATATCTTCATAGGAAACATCTGATAATTTGTCCCACTCATACTCATTTGAATCCATTTCAGAGTTATCTCTTATTTGAAGAATACGCTCCATAGTTTTATTGGTGATTTTTACTCTTGCTTTTTCTATGTATCCTAGTCCAGTTTTGCCATTCTGCTGAATTGTGAGGACTTGGATTGGTTCTGTCACACTTTGTTTCCCTCGATCAAGAGATCCTTGTTCTGCTACATATCCTAGTCCCGTTTTATCCTTATGTTGGAGCATAAGAGGCTGGATTGGTTCTGTTATGCCTTGTTTCCTTAACCTGAGAGGTCCCTGTCCTGAATATCCCATCTTCTCCAGAATAGTTTTTCCTTTTCTATATTGATTTGTCTCTATGATGTTACTTGTGGAAGCGGAAGCTTCCTCATCCTTATAAAGCCAATTTAGTATGGCCTTATCTTCTGATTCTTCATCTAAGCTCCCAGCTTTTACAAATCTGCCATCTAATGCTGTTGTAGATTGTTCTAAATTGTGGGTGTTTGTAGATGGCTGTCCATATGTTTGTAAGGGGGGTAACATTTGTGATAGTTGAAATGAGTGTCCTACACCATATTCACTTATTCCTTCATCACTTATCTATACTTATTTGGTGAATTGATGTGAGAGTGGAGCCAATTGCTCTTCAACATTTGAAGGGTTAGATTGTGCCACCCTTATCTCTTGTGATTTTTGTTGTTTTGGAAGCCACTTTGAAATGAAGCTCTGCTATTGCTCACTATCTGATGTGCCAACTTCTCTATTGTTAGGTATGAATGTATCCTGAGATGTCTTCAATGCATGACAAGCTTGGGTGTCATTGTAGTTTGCTGTGATTGTTACCTCCTATCCATTGATGGGAAATTTTAGGCATTGATGATAAGTAGAAGGTACTGCTTGCATATCATGGATCCAAGGGCATCCCAACAGTATGTTGTATGTTAGTTCTCTATCTAAAACTTGGCAAACCACTTTTTGGACAATAGGCCCAACTTGAATGGGTAATATGATCAACCCTTTAGAGGACCTTTCTTCTTCATCATATGCTTTGATTGTGATTTTTCTTCTTGTATCAATGGCTTCATCTGAGTATCCTAGTGCATGAATCAGCTTTAAGGTACAAATATTTAAACCGGCCCCTCCATCTATCAGGACACGCTTTACACAGTGTTTATGGATGAGGACTTCAATGTGAAGGGCAGAACTATGTGAATGGGTGAGTGATACATCATCATGTTCTCTAAAAATGAAAGGGCAATGAGGTGCGCATAGACAGTCCCACCATAGTTTGAATTGACATCAACAACTAATTGTTAAAATGTAGGGAAGCTGATACAAGAGCTTGTTCAAGAACCTCTTTGTGTGATGGGGAGATCTTCAAAAGTTCCAATATTGATATTTGAGCTGGTATTTTCTGCAATTGATCGATGAGATTATATTGATTGGAGGGGGGATCCACTGATGGGGATGATATTGATGCTCCTTTCAATATAACTTTGGATTGCGCCCCTTTCGCTTGCAAGTATTTAACCGGTTGGTACTCTTGTTTCCCTTTGAGTGTGATTACATTGATTTGGTTTTCAGATTTATCCATATGTTGTACCAAATTGGTAGATGTAATGTCATTGTTCTAATTGATTTGGTTGCATAACTCTTCATCCTCCTTGGTAGCGGACAAACAAAGGATTGTTGTGTCATAAACATAACCAACGTTTTTACCTTTGGTGTTTGCGGAAGAAGATTCTCCCTTCTGATAATTGGGTAGGAGTGATTTTGAATGTTGTATGATCTTTGTTTGTTTTGAGGGGGTCAGTCTCCTACGAATACTTTCTTTTGATCTATGAGGTCTTGTACCGCATGTTTTAACTGCCAACAATTTTTAGTCATGTGACCTTTATTTTGATGATAGTGACAGTAATGTAAGTCATTCCACCATGATGGTTTGACTTGAGGGTCCCAATTTCTAGCCTCTTGTACTTGAATGAGTTTTTCATTTAAAAGTTCTTGAGGACTGATTCCCAATGATTGTCCCAATCCAAGTAAGGAATTTTCTTTACTTATTGAGGGTCGTTGGAATGATTGGGCTTTTGTTTCTCCATTGTTTTGATTATTTCCTTGATCACTACTTTGTTTGACATTAAAACCATTGTTTTGTTTGTTTGTAGTGGTTGGTGTCAAGGTGAATACCGGTTTAGGTGCGTGTGTATCGATCATGGTATCAGTATTCTTATTGTTTTGCCAGAATCTTGGCTTTTCGTTGTTGTTGTTAGAGGAATGGTTATTGTTTGAACCTTCAATGAAGTGTTTGATTGTTCCTCTTTTGATTAGAGCCTCTTCAATTTTGAGCCCCTTTTCGATAACTTGTTCAAATGTAGATGGACATTGTAAATCCAATCTGTAATTCATGTCATCCACTAAGTTATCAATAAACATCTCTATCTTCTCTTCTTTGGGAATAGATCTAGGGTATTTAGCAAATAGCCTTCTCCATCGTTGGAGAAAGGAAAGAAACTTTTCACCCTTTGCTTGTTTGGTGTTGTAAAGTTCTTTTAAGGTTACCCCATGTTGGATGTTGAATGAGAAGTGTGTTATGAACCTATTGATTAGTTCTTTGAAGGATTGAATCCCAGGTTCTAATTTAGAAAACCACTCCATGCAAGTGTTTCCTAAGCTTCTTGGAAATAATCATAGTAAGTAAGAGTCCTCGTGTGCGAACTCTATGCTCATAGCTCGAAATTCCCATACATGATCAAACAGATCAGTTCTCCCATTGTATTTTTTGTATGTTGGGTACTCACAATACCTTGGAAATGGTATCATGTTAATGCTTGAGTCAAATGGATAAGGGCAAATGTCTTGCAATAAATATCTCTTTGTTGGACCTTGTTGGATATTTTGGAACTGTAATTGGAACTGTTGGATTTGTTTTGTCAAAGCATCTATTTGATTTGGATTTTCTATACTAGTTGAGTTAGGTGTGGTTGTTTCCTTGAGTTGATTGACATCAAAGTCTTTAGGAAGTTTAGCACCTTTGTCAGCTAATAATAGAAGATACTTTTCCATATCTTGCTCTAGCATCTTTTCCATAAATTTATGGAAATGAGGGTCTTGTTGAACTTTCTCAATTTCCTCTGCAACTATTTCTTTCTCATGTGAGTTAATAAGAGGATTAGTGTTGATATATCATCCCCAAGGGTTTTCTTCAGCCATGGCTACTATTTTTTCATTTTCTTGTTCTTGTTGTTTTTGATATGCTGCTCATGTGAAAATAGGCATACAAATGTTTAAAGTTTTACTCTAGACTTCGATCTTGGATTTGATTGGATAAATGTCAAGGTTGTTGATTTAAAATCTGATTTAGTCTTATCTAGTTTCGTGATGGAAGGATGATAAAATCCTTGATAGGGAAACTTTGACAGAAAATCTCAGATTTTGGTGAAAATGACACTATGCAAGATGCTGCAAGATCTAGGTGTAGGGGTAAAGCTTTCCTTTTGTGTGACTTAAGTGTTTTGGACTGTGGAAAAAAATGTTCTGGATTGATGGAAACCTTATTATCAATATGGGCAAACTAACAAAATGTCCTATCAACTCTCTATTTTTCTGGTTTTGTGGCGCGCTAAAACAGAGACCGGGCGCGCTAAAACAGAGACTGGGCGCGCTGAAACAGAGCTACAAAGCGCTAAAACAGAGACTAGGCGCACTGAAACAGAGACCAGGCACGCTGAAACAGAGACCAGTCGCGCTGAAACAGAGACCAAGAGCGCTAAAACAGAGACCAGGCGCGCTGAAACAGAGACCAGGCGCGCTGAAATAGAGACCAGGAGTGCTAAAATAGAGACCAGGCGCGCTGAAACAGAGACCAGGCGCACTAAAACAGAGACCAGGCGCGCTGAAACAAAGACCAGGCATGCTAAAATAGAGATTTAAGGTGTTTAAGACAGAAAAAAACTATCTTATTCTGTGAAATTCACTTGGTCTGGTATCATATTGGATGGCTAGTTGTGGGATGTATTCTGGACGAATTCTCTGACTGTGATTGTGGTGTTGCCTAAGAGCTCTTATTTGGAAATATGCTTGTGAATCTAAGGGAGCTACAGCGTAGTCGTCTATATAACCTCTAGAGAAATCATGATACCTATGAATAAAAGTCCTATGTTGGAGTAGAACTTTCCTGCTTTGATACATAAATCGTTGTTTTCTTAGGAGTTGTTTGTATGCAAGTGTTTTCTTTGGTTTTCGGATTCGTTTGGCAAGAGATTTCTTGACAAACTTGGTGGATACCCAATCTCGAATCATGAGAAATCCACAAGTGCTTTGATTTTAAGGATTTTCTTTTGTGATGATCTTATCTAAGTTTAATGATAGAAAACACAGCAATCAAGAATAGAATGGTTGTTTTTAAAAAATCCTAGAATCTAAACAAATAGTGTATGTTCTCAAGAATCAATGATTCTTCTTGGTTTTCACTAGTTTGATAACAAGATAAAACACTTCAGATAGACTCACTCCTAGAGATAAAAGGTCATCATTATATACTTGAACAGCCCGCAGCTTGGAATTGCATCGAATCACACAGCCATGTCACCCCCTAGAGGGCGCCCGTGTTTTTGTCTTTTCCAGGTGCGTACTCAGAGTGACGGAAGTGGATACCGGATCCCCTGAGCAAATAGTCCTTGGCAATTATATGGTGAGTGCTTGAGGGTAGATTCTTCCCCGCCCCTGCACCGCCGAGTATTACAATGTTTAGAAACTGACAGGCATGCTTCTATTTCTAGGTTCTTAGATAGGGTTTCTGTTCAGAGCGGCAAATGGATAAACTCCCTCGAGATACCTCCCAATCTTTAAAACAAAGATTTTGGGGATGGTTATCCTGCACACTTCCGTTGAAAGAGGGTTTCCCCAAATTCACATAAATTTTTAAGTGGGTTGGAATACCATGGCTTTTGGTTGTCCCCACTCAGGTCATTCCCGTAGGGTGAGTACTTTTTCCCACTACGGTAGGCCTGTCTAAAGGTTTTAAGAAAGATTTAAAGTGCATAAAGTAAATGGTGAGTCTGGTATTCTGATGCACCCAGTTAAGGGGAGAGCATAAACCTATCACCCAATCACAGCAAGATGTTTGTTCTTTTTAAAACCCAAAAGACAAGTGATTTACTCTATATGGAGATATTGCTCCATGATAAGCATGATGTTCAATTTTTAAACCACAAAATAAATGTGACGTTTCTATCCTAGGATTGATCAGTTTTTATCCATTTCTATCCTAGGATTGGTAAATTTTAACCATTTCTATCCTTGGATTGGTAAATTTTAACTGTTTGTATTCTAGGATTGGTAAATTTTAACCAAACAAAAAGACATAAATAGAATCTGGCCACGGACACGTCGGATCCAGATAAAATAAATGACTTCAAAGATAAAAAGGTGGCACACTGGAACAGGAACTCGGTGCACTAGAATAGTAATCAGGTGCGCTGGAACAGTAACCTGGTGCGCTGGAACAGGAACCCGGCGCGCTGAAACAGAACACTGGCGCGCTGCAAAAACTCATGATTCTGCGAAAACTTTCACGCCGATACTTGTAGAACACAATTTTCAAAAAGTTAGCAAAATATGGGGTATTTCCCCATGGTGGGTGCCAATCTGTAAGCGGTAGAAGGGGGAAAATGATTTAAACTATGCATCTACGCTTCTAAATAAGATATTGCATCTAAAACTTAATGAATTCAAACTAATTTAAACCAGAAAGCTTCATAAATCTATCCTATTACTCTCTAACTCTAAAGATTTCTCTAATCTACTTAGCTCTCATATTTGTAAGCTAATTAAACTATTAAAATGACACTTAGAGAATGAGAAATGAGCTATTCTACTCTAATATGATTAAAATGTGCAAATTCTATTCTAATGGCAGCCATGACTGCAAATGCTGGATGCTTGATTGCTGCTTGATGGATGCTGGGTGAATGCTTGAATGCTGGATGGTTTGGATGCTTGAATGCTTTGGAAACCTGGAGAGTAAGATTGCATAAGTTAAGATCCTTTTCTTGTAGCCCAAGAGCTGTATTTATAGCTTTCACGGTAGCACAATTGCACAGGAAACTGAGATGAGGGGCTGTGATTCCATCTGGAGAATCCAAAGGCATGGGATGAGAAGAAGGAGCTAATCATGGAAAATGGTTTCTCCCCATGAAAACACCAGGAAAGATGAGAGGGAGGATTGATGGAAGAAGATTGAGAGGACTTCCTGCAAGTTTGTCCCTAAAGCTCTTCCCGTGAATGGAAGCTGCATTAATTAGATTTAAAAAATATAATTTTATTGGTGAGTGAATAGTGTAAATGATTTATGCATAAATTAAATATTTTTAGTTTATTTAATTTTAGCAAAAGAGGAATAAATAATTTAATAAATCAAACTATAGGGTTTGTTTTATTAAATTAAAAGGAGAATGATAATTAAATAAAAGATTTTTAGCAATCTTTATTTAATTTAGAAGAAATGTGATTTTAAATAACACAAATTATTTAAATTGTGTATTAAATTTTAAGATAGAAGTAATAATGATAATAATAATTAAATAAAACAAAGTTTTTAATTTTGTTTATTTAATTAAGAGAGAAATAATATGATGAAAATGATAATAATTAAATAAAACAAAGTTTTTAATTTTGTTTATTTAATTAGGAGAGAAAAATAGAAGAATTAATAAATGAACTTAATATAAATAAATATTTGTATTTATTTATTAAGTAGAAGAATTTAAGATTAATTAATCAAATAAGTCGTATCCAATTAATTAGATTCTCCAGAACAATTTTTAGGTGTCTACACAATATGTTTGGCAATATTTGTTTGTCAAAGATTTATTGTATGATAGTTGGACAATTTGATAGTTTTATAGTTTAATGGTTTGATAATTTGACAGTTTTACGATGCCTATTGTCAAGAAGGACACATCTTGAAAAGGTAAATGATGTTTTGATGAGGTCCAAGTTGAAGTACACATCTTGGAGAGGACCATAGAGTGATGAGATTGACATTGTTTTGGAAATTTGACTGATTTTGACTGTATGACTGATTAGACTATGTTGTATGTTAGTTCACGATTAAGTGTTGATGTTTCCAATGACTGGATTTTATCTATGTGTGACCATGTCTAACTTATTTGATTGACGCGATGAATTTTAAAGTATTGACCTAGGGAGCCTCAGGGGCACATCGATAGATGGCCTTGCCTACGTTTAGTCGTAGAGACAACGTAGTTCGACCATAACAAAGATTGACTAACATGACTAACTTTGACTCTATTTTTGGGATTTTTGAGTGATATTTGGATGATTTTTTGTTTTTGACAAGTTTTGATTTTTTCTATTTTGACATATTTTGATGATGTGTTTGGGGTTTTGTCGATATTTGATGTTTTTACATCTTTTTTGAAGTTTTATGACAAATGTATGTGAATAATGCCTACGGACAATAATTGAAACATGATCTTGCCCCTAGTCAAGTTGAATACCAAGTGAAAGGCAAGGATGATGATGATGATGTGGTTGACATAGTAAGAATGTATGGATTAGGCTTGTTGCATTTGGAATGACTAGTTTTAAGGACATAATGGGATGATGGGGGACCATTTGACAAGGGAAACCAAGATAGGTGACAGGCATGAAAGGATGATAGGTTGGTCTAAAAAAAGATAGGAGACATGAAACTAGAGAAATTATCATTTGATTTCCAAGGACTATGTCACATAAGGATAATTCATTTGCTCCAAGGTATGGGTTTGGATAACATTATGAAGGTGATGACATGATATTTCATGAATAGTGTACAACCAAAGGGTAGACATGTCGAGAGTTTTGTCCAAATTCTGATTTGTGTTTGCACCCAAGTCCTTATCAAGATCAAAGTAGATGGGGAAAATGACTGGAAATGATATGGCCTGAGTGGATAGATGGAAATGTCATAAGAAATTTCAATGGATGGGTGGGAGGGATGAGACAATTTTCCCCCAAGTGCAATGGTCCACATAGATGATTTATTTTACACATGGCACCTGTTTGCCAGGTTTTCATCATGGTACTTATCCAAAGCGCCATAAGAATGGTTTTCACTATTGGACAAAAAAATTCTCTTTACTATTTTCTTTACTTTTTGATTTTTTTGAGTGTCGCCAAGATGCCTATTTTCTAGGTTTTCATTAGGGTGATGATTTTTTTTGTATTTTTGATATTTCAAAATAGCCTTGATGATTTGGATGACCAATAACTATGTTGAATCCACTGACAGTGTTGATGTAAATACTGGTGCCATGATATGCCAATAATGACCTTTCTAAAGCAATTGTTGTGTTAGGATCATAGTGCTTGCATACAACTAATTGATTTCATTGTGATCCTTGTTGATACTAGAGATGTCCTTATCAAAATATGCACATCACAATAGAATTCCATGAGAGTCCTTATGATAAAGAGTTGTTGCCAAGATGCAACGGATTTGTAAGGTATGTGTCTTAGACTCTGGACATGATGTAGGATTATGATGGATAATGGTAGATGTGGGAGGATGTTTGGACGATCAATTTTTATTTTCCAAACTTGGGATGTTGGATGGAAAAGTTTGGAATTTTGATTGGTATAGCATTTGGAACCAACACTTTTATATGCCTTGCTTGATGACCATTTTGAAGGAGGTGGACATTGATTATATGTGGTATTCATCTTTACTTGTGGCTCCACATTTTGACTGGCTTTTGAATTTGGCATATTTTCTTTGCTTGATCCATTTTAATTTCATTTATCCATTTGAATTTTTGTTTGATTCCATGGCCTTTGACATTTGATTTTGGACTTTTGATTTGTAAAACTTTTGTTTTTGTTGGTTCCAAACGCAAGGTTTATTGGAGTGATGTTTGATGGTGTGCATGGAGTGAGTGTTGGAAACAACCTGATGACAAGGACTACTCATGGCCCCCATTTTGAATTTTGTATTAGATAAAGTTGTCCACAATATCAAGGAGGTATCAATAACACCGTTTTATTTGCTGAGGAATAGCCAAGACCTTGATGTCTGTAATTTTCCTAAAGTTGTATTGGTTCTACAATGCCTTGCTCATGTATGCCAAGTCCTTTTCCTTGATATTGCATATTCTGATAGATTCTATTTGGGACGGGGTATTTGTCACTTTGAAAATAAGATGCTAACCCATCATTGTGTATGCAGACATTGTTATTTGAAATCTTCTCCTCTATGAGAAGGCCTACTTTGATAAATGTGGATGATCCTAGTTGATAGGATGTCTTAGTTTCATTGACATGTTGTATATCTTTGGTCCTCTCTTGTGACATGCCAACTTTAGATGGTTTTGTTGGTGCTTCCAGGTCGATGTCGAAGCTGTCTTTATGGTCATTTTCATAGAGCCTAGTGAATCCGACTATTGCTTGATTGTTTGTGAATATTTCTAGAATAGGAGACACTTATTCTAGAGGAAGATCATCTATGTATCCCATGGAAGCAATTGTTTCATTTTGGAAAGTGTCAATATTTGGATTTTGGATAGGATTGTCTTCAAGTGTTTGGTCATGAATGGCATAAAGTTCAAGGAGTGGGTTGTTGTGTACTTCTTGATCAATGGTAGTTTCTTGGTCAAAGGAGGGTTCGTCTTGGATGACATGATTGGGAATGTTGGTATCTTGATCAAGGATAGGTGTATTTTGGGTGCCATTGTGATTTTTTAGGACTTCTTGGATGGACTTAAAGATAGGGTCATGCGATGGACTAATTTGATCTTGATGACAAGGTGATGACATGATGTCATACTTTCAACTTTCCTTTTGACACGTATCCTCAAGTTTATTTAATGGGATGTGACTTTGGATACCATGACTAGATGTGTTTTCATGACTAAATGTATGTATGGATAGAGTGACTTTGGAAGGATTAGTGAATGAAGGACTAGGATAGGACATGGAAGTTTGGAAGGGGTTGAGGGGTGATGGACTAGGGGATGAAGAACTAGAATAGGATGTGTATGAAGGACTAGAATATGACATGTATGAGTGACTAGGATAATACATGGATGAAGGACTAGAATAGGACATGGATGAAGGACTAGAATAGGGCATGGAGGCTTGGAAGGGATTAGTGGATGGTTGGTTTCCATTGTCAAGGTTAGATAAGTGGAAATTTGTTGTGGATTAATGACATGAATTATGTTAAATAACTCTTGATAGTAAGGGTAGATGGCTATAGGACTAGGACTTATGGATTGTTGGTAGGAAGGGTATGTGGGTGATTGAATATGGACTATGGTTGGTTGGTATTTGGATTGGAGGAATTGTCTTTTGAAGTCTAAGCTTGTTGGTTCTGACCCTTGTGGAGTAACTCGTATTCAACTTGACTAGCAAGCATATCAAGGTCAATGGAAGACATGATGGTGGAGCGAAGTCTAGAAAATGACAATGCAAAGGTATGAAAATAGTGGCAATGTTGTCTAAAGGGAATGTCAAATGCCAAGTGATAATGAAGACTAAAAATGTATGATGGAAGCCTAAATTTTTTTAAGGTATGGTAATGCAAATGCAAATATGTAAATCAATTTTCGTAGACCTTTATAAAAGGCTAACTTACTATCCAGAGTTTGGTCAATGTCTCAATTTTAATTGCCAAAGGACTGTTTATAAGGACTAATTGAAATGACAAGGTAACAAAGTGATATTTCCACACTAGACTTATGAGTTGGAAATATCTCACAAAAGGATAAAGACTAAAAGACTAATTTTTGACTTAGTCCAAATGACAATCTACACTTGAAGGCAAAAGATTTCAAAGTATGGCAAGTTTCCCTATCTTAAAATCTGAAAAAAATGAGGACCTAATAATTTTTCTATCTTGAAAGATGATGGTGAATCCTAAGATGCAACTAAAAATTTGCAAAGGTGGACTTATGGTGGAAGCTAAATGCAAGATTGGACAAATTTTAGAAAATCTCATCTGTTTTTTGGACAAAGACCACAAGAAAAAGACATTTAGAAGTAGATTGAAAATGTTTGGTCTTAGGTTTTGGACAGTGACAGTAATTTTCTTAATGACAGGTAATTGCACCATTTTAGGTGATAAATGTGTTGTTGTATACAAATGCATTGTTTTAGAAAACAACTCCATTGTAGGATTATCAAATGTGTCATTTAAGATGGCAACTATGACTCAATATGTCAAATGTGTTGTTATGGACAAAAAAACATTGTAGAAAGGAAAATGTGTTGCGATAGATTGAAAGTGTTCGGTCTCTAGTTTTGACAGCAATAGATTTTTCTTTGATAGTCAAATGCAATTTTATGATAGTCAATTGCATTGCAATAGGTTAGATGCATCATGGTTTCAGTATATGAGGTGTTTTTTTTAGCATATGCATTTCAAAATTTCAATTGCATTGCAGAGAGGAAAATGTGGTACAGTATGGATAGAGTCTGGTTTGTCTTGCAATTTTTCTCAAATTTTTGGGAATTATTTGATTTGAATGAGTGTTTCCAAGTCTATGAAAGGTGTTTATTTGTTCAATATCTCAGAATAAACTTTCCAAACATAATATTTTGTCTTTGAATATTTGAAAACATCCACAATGAAGACAAGCACAATCCTAGGTTAGGCAAGGACTATATCCACTGGATTCCACGTGGGTTTCCCCAACCACACTTATTCTTAGCGGGTGATCTAGAAGCTTGGCCACATAGGCTCCCCCTTACATTTCACTCACTTCTTAGGGAAACCAAGCTTCAATCCCCCATAAATCTCCCATAGTAGGATTTTCACCTCTACTAAGAATTGTGAGAATGTGGATGCCTTAGCAACGATCGTTGCTACACTAGCGAATAGATGGGATTTTGGCTACTTCACAAAGGTTTTTAGTTTGGGACTCTCGTTCGAGTGGCCACACATGGGGAAAGATTATCTCTGATAAGGAAGAATTCCATCCTAAAGAGGTTACACTCAACAAGGTTTTTGGGAATTCACTTTTCCATGAGACACTTTTGCACTCATAATCCTAAGTTTTCCATTAGGATTCACATTTGTATACCAGTCGAGAGTAGCTCAGCTAAAGAGCTTCATTGCTAGTTTGATTCACCTTGGGGTGAGTACTTTTTCCCACCAAGGAAATCTTGATTCCTAGAGTCAATAATGGTTTCTCTTGTACCTAGGATCGCACAAGTGTGCAAGGGGAGAGGATACTTTTATTATTGAATTGAGGTTACAAAAATTGGAGACACTTGTTTATCTTAATTATCAAAATTGTAGTGTGAGGAAAACACCTAAAACACTTTGTTCATTTTAAACCTTTAAGTTGATGTGAAACAAACAAAGTTCATTTTAACCATATGAGTTTCAATGCAAGACTGTGTTCATTTTAAGCTCATGAGTGAGTATGCAATTTCATTTTAACCAATGAGATGTGAATGCAAAATTGTTGTTTTTGTTTATTTTCTTTAAGGAATTGAAAAAGAGATAAAGATCAACAAAAAATGGCTAGACTCCTTGCCACATGTTTCCAATAGAATATTAGTAATCCAAAAAAACACTTCTAAGCTACTAACAGAAAAAGAAATCTAAATTTTTTTGCAAAAAACCAAAAGTAAATTTTTACCAAGAAAATGCATCATTTTGGAAGTCAAATGCATTGTAGGGAAAAAGCTAGAAATTTCCAAGAAGATGTGTCATTATGCACAACAAATGCGTATTAGGGCCAAAAGTTGGTATTTGCAGACATATGCATTGAACTGCAAGGAAAATGCATTGCGACAGAGCAAATGTGTTGTTCTACAAGATGAATGCATTACAAAAGGGGAAATACGTCATTCTACAAGGAAAATGCATCACAATAATATGAATGCCAAAAAAATAGAAAATGTTACCCTCCGTACCTATACCTACAAAAATAAAAAATGTTGTACAAAAATTAGCAAAAAGCGCGATTTTGGCATTGGGTTCACCAATGTAGCTTAGGGAAAAACCTAGGTTAGCAGATTAGACATAAATAAAATAACCCAAAACAAAGAAATGAAGCACAAAGGAGTAAAAACATGAAAACAAGGAAATATCTCACCAAATGTCTTCAACCTCCGTGATTGACCTCCATTGCACCTTCTCTATTTGTTGCGATATTATGTTTTCCCTCAAATTTCTTGTGTGAGAAACTATGACTATGTCAATGTCCTAAGCAAATGTTGAAGGATTTGATCTAAAGACCTCACAATGAAACTAAGCAACTATGAAGTAAGCATAAGATATGCATAAAATAACCTATGAAGTTAAGAATCCAAGAGTATAAAAGATGTTCCTAAGATGTAGATGCCAAGAGATGATGTGGAGATGTCCAAATGAGACCAAAATTGCCATTTTATAGAAAATTCAATTTTAGATGAATGGCCAAGATTGAAGATTGAAAAATGTCCTAAGATCAATGGTTAAGATTGAATGTGACAACCCACAATTAGGGTTAGGGAAAAATTAGGGTAAATTTGAAATGAATGGTTGAGATTTGATTTTAGAAAATCAAATCAAAGGTCAAGAATGCATGTGAGAAGGAGGTAAGAATGGCATGGAAAAATAAAGAGCTAGAAAATAAAATAATATTATAAATTACTTGATTTATGGAGGAATGTTGTCATTTTGAATTAAAAATTAATTTAGTTCAAAAAGGTGGGGCCATATGACAGTAAATAATTAATTTCAAATTATTTACTTGGAGAGAGAAAATTAGAAAGTGGAAAATTTAAAATAAATAATTTTATTTAAAATTAGGAGAATGCCAAGGTAGATAATAATTGAATAAATTAAAGAACTTATTTAATTATGAGAAGACATTTAGAAGTTAATGACATATTTAAATAAATTAATTAAATTTACTTATTTAAATAGTCAGGAGGAAATAATGGACAAAAGGTAATTAAATAAATTTAAGAATTTATTTAATCATAGACATAAAAAAATTAGTGACGTATTTAAATAAATCAATAAAATTTATTTATTTAGATAGTCAGGAGGAATAAAAGACATGAACTAATTAAATAATTACGAATTATTTAATTAATAGTTGAATTTGGACTATAGAAAAAATATGATAAGATTGAAAAATGTGGTTTGGGGGTTTAGGACATTTTTACATGTCTTGTTTCTCTTTTTTCATTTTTTCCTTTGCTACTTTAAAGTAATTTCTCATAGAAAAATGTGTAGAAATTCCTTTAATGTGGGGTGAATACATTGGCATTACTCATTTCCATTCTTGGTTCTTAGTGTAACCTTGTCACTTCATATAATGTGTTTTTTGCTTTTTGGATGACATTGGATGTAATGTCCTTCATAATTGTGATCTATCTTAGCATATTACATTCCTCTTAGTGGCCTGATGCAATGCACTACATCCCCTAAGTTGTGAATATACTATTCTTTGGTTGGTCCTCTCTTGGAGACATTAGACACAATTTTCCCTAAGTGACAAAACTTGCATGAACTTAACAAGACTCCTTTGAACAAATTTTGCATTTTACATTTTTGCATTTTTACTTTTTACATCCTTTCCAGCTTGCATAACATAGCTTGCATTCCTATGGTACCATCTTGTTTATTCATGAGTTCTAAGCATATGAAGCTTTACTTGTCTCATGAAGCACGAACTAATGTATTCCTTTGTGGAACCTTGTTAAAGTTATCAGGAGGTATAACTTTGATATGGTTGAGTGAGAAGCCCATTCTATGGCACAACTTTCCCCATAGCCACCTATGTGTTTTTTAGTGCATACCAACTAGCGTACGTTTCTAATGTTTAGGTCTGTCTCACCCAACAAATGACCATGTGTTATGTCACCCTAGAGTGAGTATGCATTTTCCTTTTTGAACAAACAACCTATATGTAATTCACAACTCGCTAAACAAATGATCAAAGCTTGATCCAACTTTTCCTTTTCTCTCTTCCTCTTTCATTCTCTTTCACACATGTGTTCCCTTGTTCTTATGTTTATTTTTCCATGGGATCTTCATCCTGGGGGCTTGATCATCCCTCTTGATTGTTGTCATTCCATCTTGCTATCATAAGTGTGTTTGGACCTCTCTCTCGATATGCATGGATACTATAGTGTGAGTTTGAAGCAAGTTCATCCTCTCACTAAAGTGGGGGCTAAATGTACCATAGAAAAATGGATCATTAAAATTTTCATGGTCTTTTAGGTCTTTCTCTCATGATGCTTGATCTATTTTTCTTGAATTTGATGTTGTAATGTAACTTATGCATTCACATTAGGTCCTGAATATTCAAATTATGGTGTCTTGTGAAGGTGTTGTGAAGTGTTGTAACACTTTTCTACACTTTTCTGGACTCTTCTCATTATAATTCACATAAAAATCACCTTTTCATCACTTATCAAGTCCTATTCTAAAGTGTTTCAAAGTCTTGTAACAAGATTTCACTCTTTTCTAAGCTTGATTTTACTATTTACACCTTTCTTATGCTTTATTTGACCCCTTTATGCACTCATAAGAATTAATTAATTGTATTTTTGAATGTAAACCTAACAAATAACATTAAATGCAACTTAATTCCTAACACCCACTTACAAGCATAAGGTGGGACCCATTCTCCATGGGTGGCGAATGAGTCCCTCTTGGCTCCAAATTCAAAATAATTCAAATTTCCTTTCAAGTTTTATTCAAAAAGACCTTATGTCAGTCTCTGATCCTGAATTATTGGGTTATTAGGGCATAAGTGTATAAATAAGTGTTTTTCCATCCATTTTAGAGCCCCATTCACTTATTTTCACTCATTCAACATCAATTAGCATTCTTACATTCAGTCATAGCATCATTCAATCAAGCAATCACTAAGCATCTTGGAGCAACCATTGACATATCTTCATATTTATTCAATAAGGTTGTCATGAGTTTAGATATTTGCATGTATTTTATTCATCATTCCCTTCTTTAGTGAAAAGCTTAATGAAGCTAAGAAAAAGTATTCTACCTATGACCTAGAACTCTATGCTCTAGTACAGTCACTTAGGAAGTGGATGCATTATCTCCTACCTAAAGAGTTTGTAGTGTTTACTGACAATCAAGCACTTAGCTACATCAACACTCAAGAGAAATTGAGCAATAGAAATTTGAAGTGGATGGAGTATCTTCAAGCTTTCACTTTCACCATCAAGCACAAGAAGGGACATTTGAACAAGGTGGCAGATGCACTAAGTAGAAGATTGCTGACAGTGCAAGAGATACAAGTAAAGAGCATTGGGATAGAGAGTTTCAAGGATCTTTATGGGGAAGATGAAGACTTCTCGGAAGCATACAAGGTATGTTATGATTTTGAGAATCACTTTCATAGTTAGTTCTCAAGTATACATTGCAGAGTGGAATTTTGTTCAAAGGGAATTAGTTATGTGTTCCAAAAGGTTCAATGAGAGAGAATCTCATCCAAGAGAAGCACAATGGTAGTCTTAGTGGTCATTTTGGTATCAACAAGACAATGGAACTAGTGCAGAGGTTCTATTATTGGCCCAAATTGCCAAGGGATGTCAGAAGGTATGTGGAATAGTGTGTAGTTTGTGTGAAAGCCTAGGGGGAGCTAGCAATGTAGGTTTGTATCAACCTCTACCCATTCCCAATAGACCATGGGAATGTATTAGTATGGACTTTGTGGTAGGACTCCCTAAGACTAAGATATGGTTTGATAGTGTCTATGTGGTGGTAGATAGGTTTAGCAAAATGAGTCATTTTATTCCTTGCAAGACCACACATGATGCTAGCTATATTGCTTATCTCTTCTTCAAAGAGATTGTGAGGATCCATGGATTTCCATTGATCATTGTCTTAGACAGGGATGTGAAGTTCATGAGTCATTTTTGGAAGACTCTATGGAGTAGATTAGGTACTAACTTTTCTTTTGGATCAACCTACCATCCTCAGATAGATGGACAAACTAAGGTGGTTAATAGAGTGTTAGGTAACCTTCTAAGATACCTAACCAAAGAGTATGGACAGAAATGGGACTTGGTCATATCACAGGCTGAGTATGCATACAATGATAGTGTGAACAAAACTACAGGGAAGAGTCCTTTTGAAATAGTGTATGGAATGCACCCAAGAGGTGTGTGTGAGCTTAGGGATCTAGGAGATATGGAGAATAGGAGTGGAAATGCAGAGGATTTCTCTCAGACCATGAAGGAGATTGAAGAGTAGGTGAAGAAGACAGTCACCTAGGCTACTCAAAAGTTGAAAGAGAAGGATTTATTTAGAAAGGATCTACAATTTACAGTAGGAGACTATGTTATGGTCCACCTCAACAAATCTAGGTTGTAGAAGGGAATATCAACCAAATTGCAGATGAAAAGAGTGGGACCATGTAAGGTATTAGCAAAATATGGGAAGAATGCCAACAAGGTGGAATTACCTACAGATTTAGGCATCTCTCTAGTGTTCAATGTAGTTGATCTGATCGGATATAAGGGAACAGTCACTGACATGGATCAGAACAATAGGGATATCTTCAAGGATGTGAGAAACATAGCCTTACCTACTCAAGATAAGCTACAAGCAGAGAGAATCTTGGAGTCAAGGGTGAAGAAGTCTACCTGGAATAAGGAATACTTGGAACATCTCATCAAATGGAGGGACAAACTAGACTCGGAGGCTACATGGGTGGATGAAGCTCATTTTAAGAAGCGGGGAATTGATGTGTCACTAATCTTTCCTCACATTCCTTAGTGTTTGTATAGAGAGGGGGAGAATGGTGCAGGAGCACCTAGGAAACACTAGGCAGTTACACTAAGCAATTAGGAAATCTAGGATGAATTTTTGTTTTTGATGTGTTACCATGAAGGTCATGTTGACCATTGAGTAGAGGAGATAGCTTAGGGATATGTTTGATCTCTAGGATAGAAATTGAGGAAGGGTGGATGAGTTTAGAAAATCATTTTACTTAGTTTACTAGAAATTGGCAAAAGTTGCAAAATGGTGCATTTTGCAACTTTGCCACAATGTAACTGACATGTCCGACCAAGGGGAGGCATAACTACTTTTGTTGACCTATATAGGGTGTGCCTCGACCTGAGAGCAAGGTTGGAAGCATTTTTACTTTGATTGGAGTTTTTGAATTCAATAAAAGACAGTGGTGTTTTAGTGTGAATTTCTGGTTTTGTCTCAAAGTAGAGCTTTAATGGATTGAAATTGTTACTGTATTGTACGTAGGATGTAGTGTACTGATAGGTTAAGCCCTGTGTGGTAGTAATTTAGATTTCTAGTTCAGTTTCAAGCATTATAGTAGGTAGTTGTTTCTTTGCATTTGCTGATCTGACAGTTTGTTGGTAGAAAATGGAGGTTTAGGTCACATTCCCACTGTACATAACGTACGGCCTCTTGGGAATTGTGACTAGACTCCATGATTGTAAATATGGTAGGGTTAGGAGTCATTAGAAGTCAGGGTATCACTGTGGAAGTCTTCTCCTAGGCGAGCCAGGAAGTGTCCGGCTAGGGAAGACAAGGAGTGCAAAGAACTTTGATTTGCAGGGGTGATCATTTCTTGTCAACTCACGGTGTGGAGAGGATAACCAGATTCCTTGCAAAGGCTTAGCATGGAGGAGGAAGCTCCACCAATCCATTTGGTGAGAGAAACTCCTGACAGTCTGTTGTGTGGTCAGGAAATGGCTTAAAAAAAAGGCCTAATTTAGCTAATTGAGGGTTATGGCTGTGTACGGACAGTTGAGGGTTAAGACCTCTAAAATCTTTGAGGGATGGGCATAAGGATCAGGAACCCTAAGGGAAGATTCTGTGTTCTTTGGGAAACTTAGGAGAACAACCCTGTTTTCTCGGAGAAGAAGACCTAATTGGGGGCTCCTAGGCTAGTAGTCTTTTTAACCCTAAATGAGGGTTTGGTGGAAGCGATGACAAGATGGAGTTAGGAGGATACTTCAGAGCCATGATGGGATGGAAAGAACCTGTTAGAAACCTCTCCACACCCCTGCAAAGCTAAGTTCAAGGTTTGGAGTAGAATAGCCTTTAGGGTGGATTAAGGGCTAAGGAAGAGTTGGAGACATTGCACCAAGATTGACTTGGTAGGTTGATTTGTGATGGTAGTGGGGTTGGAAAAGAAAAACCAGGGGATCCTAAGTAAAGAAAGGTCCTCTAGGTTGAAGTGGTGGTGAGAGAAACCATAGAAGTCTTCCAACAAGACTTAGAGCATGAAACTGTGATTGTTTCATTAAACACTAGAGAGATGCCTAAATCTACAAGTAATTCCACCTTGTAGGCATTCTTCCCATATTTAGCTAATACCTTACATGGTCCCACTCTTTTCATCTACAATTTGGTTGATATTCCCTTCTGTAACCTATATTTGTTGAGGTGGACCATAACATAGTCTCCTACTGCAAATTGTAGATCCTTTCTAGATAAATCCACCTTCTCTTTCAACTTTTGAGTAGCCTCGGTGACTTTCTTCTTCACGTTCTCCTGAATCTCCTTCATGGTCTGAGAGAAATCTTTTGCATGTCCACTCCTATGCTCCATAGCTCCTAGATCTCTGAGCTCACACACACCTCTTGGGTGCATTCCATACACTATTTCAAATGGACTCTTCCCTGTAGTTCTGTTCACACTGTCATTGTATGCATACTCAGCCTGTGATATGACCAAGTCCCATGTCTATCCATACTCTTTGGTTAGGCATCTTAGAAGGTTACCTAACACTCTATTAACCACCTCATTTTGTCCATTTGTTTGAGGATGGTAGGCTGATCCAAAAGACAAGTTAGTACCTAATATGCTCCATAGAGTCTTCCAAAAATGACTCATGAACTTCACATCCTTGTCTGAGACAATGCTCAGTGGCAATCCATGGATCCTCACAATCTCTTTGAAGAAGAGATGAGCAATATAGCTAGCATCATGGGTGGTCTTGCAAGGAATAAAATGAATCATTTTGCTAAACCTATCTACCACCACATAGACACTATCAAACCCTGTCTTAGTCTTAGGGAGTCCTACCACAAAGTCCATACTAATACATTCCCATGGTCTATTGGGAATGGGTAGAGGTTGATACAAACTTGCATTGCTAGCTCCCCCCTTGGCTTTCACACAAACTACACATTGTTCCACATACCTTCTGACATCCCTTGGTAATTTGGGCCAATAATAGAACCTCTGCACTAGTTCCATTGTCTTGTTGATACCAAAATGACCACTAAGACTGCCATTGTGCTTCTCCTGGATGAGATTCTCTCTCATTGAACCTTTTGGAACACATAACTAATTCCCTTTGAACAAAATTCCACTCTACAATGTATACTCTAAGAACTAATTATGAAAGTGATTCTCAAAATCAAAACATACCTTGTATGATTTTGAGAAGTCTTCATCTTCCCCATAGAGATCCTTGAAACTCTCTATCCCAATGCTCTTTACTTGTATCTCTTGCACTTTCAACAATCTTCTACTTAGTGCATCTTCCACCTTGTTCAACTGTCCCTTCTTGTGCTTGATGGTGAAAGTGAAAGCTTGAAGATACTCCATCCACTTCAAATGTCTATTGCTCAATTTCTCTTGAGTGTTGATGTAGCTAAGTGCTTGATTGTCAGTAAGCACTACAAACTCTTTAGGTAGGAGATAATGCCTCCACTTCCTAAGTGAATGTACTAGAGAATAAAGTTCTAGGTCATAGGTAGAATATTTTTTCTTAGCTTCATTAAGCTTTTCACTAAAGAGAGCTATAGGCCTGCCTTCTTGGCTTAGTACTCCTACTGCAATTCCACTTGCATCACATTCCACAGTGAATAACTTATCAAAACTAGGTAACAAAAGTATGGGTTGAGTTTCCACTTCTTGTTTCAGTTTCTCAAAACCCTTCTCAGCTTCAAGATTCCATTTGAACTTAGTTTTTAGGCCACCTTTGATTGTATCAAGTACTAGTGCACATATGCCACTAAAATTCCCTATAAACTTCCTATAAAATTGATCTAACCCATGAAAACTTCTTACCTCTGTCCTTGTGGTTGGTGTAGGCCAATTTAGGATAGCTTCCACTTTGCTTGGGTCCATCTTCAATGATCCTTGGGATACCCCAAACCCCAAATACACAAGCTCTTGTTTGAAGAACTCACACTTTTCTAGGTTGATGGCTAACCTCTCCTCCTACAACCTTTTAAGAACCAACTCCACATGCTTTAGATGTTCTTTTGTTGTCTTGCTAAAGGTGAGTATGTCATCTAGATATACCACCACAAATATACCTGTGAAATACTTAAGCACTTCATTAATGAGACTCATGAATGTGCTAGGGGCATTAGAGAGGCCAAATGGCATAACTGTCCACTCATACAACCCATCCGTTGTCTTAAAAGTTGTTTTCCACTCATCCCCATCTTTGATTCTGATCTGATGGTATCCACTCTTAAGATCCAACTTGGTGAAATACTAAGCTCCTCCAAGACAATCCATCAAATCCTCAATCCTAGGAATAGGGAACCTATATATGATTGTAATTCTATTTATATCCCTAGAATCAGTGCATAGCCTCCACTTACCACCTTTCTTGGTTACTAAGACCACTGGTACTGCACATGGACTGATACTCTTCCTAATTAGTCCTTGGTCTAACAACTCTCGCACTTGCCTAGCTACTTCTAGGTTCTAATCTAGTGTAAGCTTGTAAGATGCTTTGTTTGGCAATGAAGCCCATGGTATAAAGTTAATCTGATGACTGATGGCTCGCTTTGGAGGTAAGGTTGTTGGTGTTCCATCATTGACTATGTTCTTGTACTTCTCAAGCAATTTATGGACTGCTTCGGGTATGATTGTTTTCTTTGCTTTGTCTTCTTCCTTGGGTTGCACCATAACCACATATCCTTCACCTCCTTGATGTAGAGTTTTAAGGAACTCCTTGTCACT